>JACEFZ010006084.1:0-10234 GCA_014155875.1 Cepaea nemoralis | reverse complement strand
TCACCAATGTATTTCATGCCACAGTTTGCAGATGATGGCATACATGACACTGTGACTCGTGTAGGTGAACCCCTCACAGATTTAAAAGATGGCATTGGGAATAAACAGCTTGGAGCCTGAAGCACTACTTACAGTGAGGTCTAAGACAAGGTTCAGTGCTGGAATTAGACTGAGAAAGGTGTAATCTGCTTTTGACGTGCATCCTTGAGATTACAGTCATGCACGTCTGCCAGTAGGGACCTCTGAGAAAACTCTGCAAGCCATGGGGTCATCACAGAGAGCAGAAAGGTCTAAGACAAGCCTCAGTGCTTGAATGGAACTGAGAAAGTTGTAATTGTATTCTGCTCTTGACTAGTGCATCCTTGAGATTATGATCATGCATGAAAAATCCAATATTTTGTGGGCTTTATGATTGAAGCCGCCACTGTCTTGTTGTAAAGTTAAGGAGACTTTTAGTACTTTTACCTTGGCTGCCGACCCACAGAGCTCATCGTTCAAAGATTCATTTCGATTTGTGCCCTTGGAAACATACATCACCGGGACTTCAGCTAAGTGACATTTGTATATCTTAAAAATTATACCTGAATAGCTTTGTGGTGTTTATGTGCCACTGATGGCTTTCTAGCCTCCAGACGTCCATTCTGTGACTTGTGATTGTGTTATACGCTGACTAGTAGTTTTAAGTTTTAGTAACCTATTCCGGCCACTTCCCGTTGTTTGCGGATTCACACTCACCGTTTTTACAAATTTATTTTATATATTATATAATTATTTCATAGTATCAAAAATAATAAATATAGTATTATTAGTATATAGATAGCAGTTCAGCTCATTTCAGTTCTAGTTGTTACAGTGACTGTTACTGTTAGTATTGGAGTCAGTAACTCTAACCAGGTAGTTCGTTAACACTAGGTAGCAGTAATTTAGACGATAGATGAGAAGACTTGAGTTTTGAGTGTTAACTGAAACTGTTCTGAAGTGTTCTGTTACCTATTGAAATTCTGAATTCTTCTGGACAGTTTGTTGCTTACCCGTTATTTTATTGGTCTTCCAAAATGTCTCGGTTTCCTCAATGCCGGTGTATTACAATATATTTATCCACACAACTGAATATAGCAGCTGTAGTAGTATCCGATGATATTGATGTGCTTCTAGATTAGATAAAAACAACCTGTCGTAAACTACACAAACATCAGTAAGAAGCTTTCTCTTAGTCTCCCAGTTGAAACAGCCGCTGTCAATTATTTGATCAGCAACGAAAGATATGATTGGTCGGAGAGCAAACGCCAGCTTGCTTCTGGTGATACTATTGGTTGGTGTCTTCCAAGTCGAAGTGCGCAATAACGGAAATGATATTTGGTTCCTGTTTACAATTTCAATTTTCTTCAGAGTGGAGTATGATGGAGAAAAACAAAACGGAAACGTTTTTGCATTAAATGACCCTTAACACTGTTAATAACAGCAGTACTTTTAATATACTGCTGAAAGCACTCGTAAAGAACAAACACCGATCGAAGTGACCTAATAATTGGTACTAATTAAATTTCATTGTTGTCTGTCAAGTAGCAGGTTCTTTGCAGAACGTCGCTCTCATACAATACATCACGGTGCACGGTGCCGTAAAAAATTCATTTCTCATCTATTTCTCCCACCTCTTGCATCCTCATGCCAAAAGTGTCTATCTGCAGTGTTCTGTGCCCATCTTCATGCTAGCGACCCCTGCCTCTTCTTCCAGTAGCCACGCCTTCCATAACTGTTCTCTCCAAGGCACTGTGACGTTGTATATATATGTAGCAGGTTCGATCATGATTTTCAAGTTGAGTATTTACTAATGAGACCACCACAGATTGGTAGGCCTTGAAAATCCAAATCTAATGGTACCGCATTGATGCCTGTATGTCAATTCTAAGCGGAGATATTCACCTTTGAGTGTCAGTATCTCCAGCAAAAATATTGTCACGATTCCTGTAATTTTAGAGCTCTTCAGTGTGGCCCATTATCTCCGGCTGCCAGTTCATGCGAGATTATCTCAAACATGTAATAGACGGATATGAAAACTGACTTCAAAAATATGTTCTGTGAAGTTACATGATTAAAAAATAGTAAAAGTATACAAATAAATGATTAATAATCTTAGCCTTTCTGATCATGATTTTCAAATTGATCATTTACTATTGGGAGAACCACAGATAGATAGGCCTTGAAAAACCAAATCTAACGGTACCTCAATGAGTTGTCTATCTCAATTCTAAGCTGAGTTATGTAAATTTGAGTGTCGTGACCTTTGGACTAAAATTTTCACAAAAGAGTGCTCACTGAAGGATTTTTTTGCGTCCTGGTCAAAATCTGGCCCAGATTATCAAAATGTTGATGTTTTTTGAGACTATCTGTTTTGTTTATAAACGAACATCTTAGCAACCATACATCACTGCGATCGGGGTTGCAAGGCCTAACTGGTCATGTTATTTATTTTTTGATATGATGTCTGGTGACCTAATTAGGAAGTAAAAATGGCCGCTAATTATTTTGCTAATTAATTACTATTTCACAAATTAGCGTACGTTTTCTTAATTTTACCTTTAAAAATTACAAGATGAATTTGGTAATATGCGGAATGATGCTACAGACCTTATGGTCTCTTTGCTGTGTCAGTATGATGTGTGGTGACCTAATTAGCAATTAAAAATGGCCGCTAATTAATTACTATTTCACAAATTAGCGTACGTTTTCTTAATTTTAGCTTTACAAATTTCAAGATGAATTTGGTAATATGCGGAATGATGCTACAGACCTTATGGTCTCTTTGCTGTGTCAGTATGATGTGTGGTGACCTAATTAGCAATTAAAAATGCCGCTAATTAATTACTATTTCACAAATTAGCGTACGTTTTCTTAATTTTAGCTTTAAAAATCTCAAGATGAATTTGGTAATATGCGGAATGATGCTACAGACCTTATGGTGTCTTTGCTGTGTCAGTATGATGTGTGGTGACCTAATTAGCAATTAAAAATGGCCGCTAATTAATTACTATTTCACAAATTAGCGTACGTTTTCTTAATTTTAGCTTTACAAATTTCAAGATGAATTTGGTAATATGCGGAATGATGCTACAGACCTTATGGTCTCTTTGCTGTGTCAGTATGATGTGTGGTGACCTAATTAGCAATTAAAAATGCCGCTAATTAATTACTATTTCACAAATTAGCGTACGTTTTCTTAATTTTAGCTTTAAAAATTCTCAAGATGAATTTGGTAATATGCGGAATGATGCTACAGACCTTATGGTGTCTTTGCTGTGTCAGTATGATGTGTGGTGACCTAATTAGCAATTAAAAATGGCCGCTAATTAATTACTATTTCACAAATTAGCGTACGTTTTCTTAATTTTAGCTTTACAAATTTCAAGATGAATTTGGTAATATGCGGAATGATGCTACAGACCTTATGGTGTCTTTGCTGTGTCAGTATGATGTGTGGTGACCTAATTAGCAATTAAAAATGGCCGCTAATTAATTACTATTTCACAAATTAGCGTACGTTTTCTTAATTTTAGCTTTAAAAATTTCAAGATGAATTTGGTAATATGCGGAATGATGCTACAGACCTTATGGTGTCTTTGCTGTGTCAGTATGATGTGTGGTGACCTAATTAGCAATTAAAAATGGCCGCTAATTAATTACTATTTCACAAATTAGCGTACGTTTTCTTAATTTTAGCTTTACAAATTTCAAGATGAATTTGGTAATATGCGGAATGATGCTACAGACCTTATGGTCTCTTTGCTGTGTCAGTATGATGTGTGGTGACCTAATTAGCAATTAAAAATGGCCGCTAATTAATTACTATTTCACAAATTAGCGTACGTTTTCTTAATTTTAGCTTTAAAAATTTCAAGATGAATTTGGTAATATGCGGAATGATGCTACAGACCTTATGGTGTCTTTGCTGTGTCAGTATGATGTGTGGTGACCTAATTAGCAATTAAAAATGGCCGCTAATTAATTACTATTTCACAAATTAGCGTACGTTTTCTTAATTTTAGCTTTACAAATTTCAAGATGAATTTGGTAATATGCGGAATGATGCTACAGACCTTATGGTCTCTTTGCTGTGTCAGTATGATGTGTGGTGACCTAATTAGCAATTAAAAATGGCCACCGATAATTATTGCAGTGATGAATAGTTGTTATGAGGTTCGTTTAAAATAAAATTACTAAATTTGCATAAGTGTCAACAGATGAAAATGTACTAAACTAAAAGAGTTTTCTTTTCAGTTAGTAATCTTTATTAATATTATATAACATATATAATACATATGCATAATGTGGTAGAGTTTCTGGAATCAACAGGTGACATCAGTTGAATGAAAATGACGATCCTGAAAAGAAAGTGAAAAAAAAAAAGATTAATAAAATGCTGTAAAATAACACGAAGAAGTTATTATACATTATCATTATTTGTGCATTTCAGATTTCTGTACGTCTTTTTCAGTTTGCATCCAACTATACAGGAAGTGCACACAAGTAACCTAACTATGAATGTCCTGGCAGAAAGTAAAGCAATAACGTAGTTCGAGACAGAGACAAGTAATAACTGAATCTACAACCATGGTCAGGATGCGTGAACAGCAAATTAAAAGACATTTGGCAAATAAGAACACTATGCAGAAAGCCAAAGAAGAATAATAAACCGAGCATTTATGGACTGAATTGTTCAATGTGCAATAATCTGTCGACTGACTGACTGACTGACTAACTAACTAACTGAACTTTACATCTGAGGAGAAATGAAAAAGAAATTAAAGGTCTATTTATTTTTAAAATGTTTTACATTATAATAAATTGATCTTAAAATTATAAAGATAGATAACATGAAGAAGTTATAAATTATTAATTATTAAATTTAAATCTGACGAGAAAAGAAAAAGAAATTAATGACACTGTATATGTATTAAAAAACCTTTGTTTTACAGTATAATAAATAGATATTAAAACTATAAAGGTATAAATTCAACTCACCGTAGAAAAATGTCCTTTATTAGAGAAATACTACCTCTGTTGGCGACTGACCTGTCTTGGCATTCAATATCTCTTCTGTCTTCCAGAACCTGAAAAGAGAAAATAAAAAGATTACTAAATCTGAAAAAATAAAAAAAATGCTGTAAAATAACATGAAGAATTTATACATTATTAATTGTGAACTGTAAATATGAGGAGAAAAGAAAAAGAAATTAAAGGTATATTTATTTTAAAATGTTTTACATTATAATAAATTGATCTTAAAATTATAAAGATAGATAACATGAAGAAGTTATAAATTATTAATTATTAAATTTAAATCTGACAAGAAAAGAAACTGTCTCTGTGGCTAAGGGCTTGCGAACGCGGTTTGTGAGCCATATACCCAGGTTCGAAAGACAATGGTGCTGGTTTTTTCGAAAAAGGTATAGAACTATAGAGGCCGGTCGTTCAGAAAGCAATGGCAAACTACTGAACGTAACACTTGCCTAGTACATCAACAGCAGCTGAAAATGCTGGTGTTGACTGCAACGTCCCGTAAGGGGTACGCAACAAATTTTTAATTTTAATATGTATTAAAAAACCTTTGTTTTACAGTATAATAAATAGATATTAAAACTATAAAGGTATAAATTCAACTCACCATAGAAAAATGTCCATCCACCATCAACAGCCGAGCAATGTAGCCCTTTTTTTATGGGATATTCAGCTTCGAACACTGACAGATGTGCTCTCAGATGATCAAGATTTATTTTTGATTTTGCCATGATAAATCTAAGGAGAAATTAAAATAATGAAATTATTATATATTGCTACTCTGTTTAACTGTATGTTTTGATTCTAAATCTAAATCTCCAGTGTTTACATAGAAACAGACACTGGTCCTACTATCTGAGCTACCGAAGGAATTTTTGCCAATCTTAAGTATGTAACCACCTTGGTCTCACAAAAATTTTTTATTTCCACACACCAGTATAACGTAATGTGTTGAAACTCCATAGTTGTGTGTAAAATTGGACAAAGAATCCATAAATGCATGTTAAAGTATTGTTAAATAGATAATTAATAGACAAATGCAACTAAAAGCCAGTCAAAGTCAGTCAAAAAAATGCCAGTCATTGACCCAGGATTCAGGATGGGTTTGAATTTCAAAAATTTTAAACCATACTGCATGATGAACAATAATTAAAGCAACCAAATTAATTATTAAAAGCATTTAAAAGTAAACTGTTATTCTGTTTAATTTTATCATTCAAAATTGCCTGTGTTCTATTAATTTAAAAAACACACAGGTCAAATATGCTGTGATTTCCGCCATTGTGCATTTTCTTATCAAAAAATAGCCAGACCGAGCACACACACATTAAAAAATATTTTCCCACCATGGCCAGCAATGTGAATCTTGTTGAAAGTTGACACTTCTATGTAAAAATGGGCTCGGAATTCAAAAATGCACTCTAAATGCATGTAATATCGATAATAGACACACTATTAATATAAACTCTCTTACCTTTTGGAGAAAATTAGAATTGTGCTTCGTGGAGGATAACTAAAATTCTTCTGACAATGCAGAATCAAGGATTAACCATGTGACAACTCGTTAAAGTTGTCATTCGCGATTTTCGTCCCGTAGTTTCGAATTAATCCAATTTGAAATAAGACAGGGCTAGTTTCGTATACAGCTGTTTACAGCCACAGGAAGTTGTCTGTGAACCAAACGACCTTGAACTTTCGGAAAACAGCGTCCTTCCCTAGCAACGAAATACCTAATAATCTTTAAACTTTTATTCTCTTTAACTTTAGTAGTTCAAAATGCACGTTTTGAGCCCAGTTCAATCGATATTCGCATCGGCCGCCATCTTGAATTTCCATTAACAATGACAAAACCCCATCATTGACGATCATCGAGGAAACTTTCCACATATATATAAAAATTGGGGCAGAATTCGAATATACATCTAAAACTATTCAGTATTCAATTAAATAGACAAGTTCTAGAAAATAAAATTACTTACGCTTTGCCAAATAATTATATTTATTTAAAAGTCACAATAATTTCAACCAATCGCTATGCATAGCATGTTAGACTAATGTTTTCTGCAGAACCTAAGATGGTGTTTGTTATTGTCATTTGAAATTTGAATGAATGAATGACGTCGAAAGCATGAATAGTCTTTAATGTAGCCATTTTTGGTGATGCAATGGATCATTCCAGGATGGCGAGGTATATCATTTCCGGTTTCAGTTTTGGTCGCGGCACGGCTAACATACCTAATATATGATGTATACATTCAAGCAGTGGTCACTGGTTCCCCTTCCACAAATGTTTCGGCTTCATTTATCTTTTAAAAATAACACATTTGGGTCCATTTAGTTCTTGACTCCCAGGTGTAATCTTGGATTGCATCCATCCTCTGTAAGCCAGCTTTAAGACACTAGTCACTGCTGATATTAACATTGTTCCACTATTTCACTGTTACTCTGTTCACAGGTCAGCAAATGTCATGCACCTGACTTGATGTAGTGTGACCTATTCCTTCACATAGAACCTTGCGACATGGCAGGGAGAAAACCAGCTTCTTCCCTCAGCCATTTAGTCTCTGTTGCAGCACACAACATGCTATACCACAATGACCTTTACAGCCATCTTACTTATTTCATAATCTAACCTTAGCAAGAATAACTGTACTTTTGGCTGCATTAGCTCCTTTCCCATGTTGTTACCTTTCTATTGGTTGGCTTTGGAAAGTGACCCCTGTCTAGCATATTGTTTTACCATTAGTGCCGTGTCTGCAGCCATGGATTGGCCACAATTATGGGACTTGGGACAACATTACTGTAGTGTACTGTGGTTTGAGATGTAATCCATTCCATGGTGTCCACAGCTATAGAGTACACTATCCTTGAATGAAAAAATTTTAAAAAATAGTTTAAAGGACTCAGTTATGAGAACCTGATGGGGATGCACTCCATAGGCAGAGTCATAGACCATTTTACTAAATCACTTTGTTAAATTGATCATTACAGTTTTTCCATAGCTAGCATGAGACTTTCTTAAGCATTCTTGCACAATTGTTTGCACTTATGTACTTGACTGTCTTTTTAATCCAAGCTTATTAAATTTGCCAGGCTTGTGGGGAATCATCAGTGGTCATGAATTTAATTAATAAATTGAATGATTGAGTGAATTATTTGATATTATATATTAATCATTGACATTTATCAATACCATATCAATGAAGATTAATTACAGAAGACCATCGTAACTCCCCAATCCTTTCTGTCATCTGATATTTTGATGAAGTTGGTGTTGCTTATATTATTTTTAAAAAATTGTCCAGCTGTTTAATCTTTCAAAATACACTTTTTCTCTCTTCCTCTGCCTCTCTTTTCTAGTGTTTTCTCTCACATCAGGAAAAGTTTTCTATTTGACATCTTCTTTTGATATGCGCCATAAATTACATGCATCTTTTCATTATCGTTTTGATGTGTGACAGTGTAACACCCACAGATCTCAATACCTCAGCATTTGTTTTCTTCTCTGTCCATGACATTCTCAACATTTTACTGACAACACCATGTCTCCATTTCCCACAGTTTATTCCTGATTTCATAGCTCATTGTCCAGCATTCACATGAAACCAGAAGAGCAGGCCACACATTGAATATTAAACACTTATTGAAACAAAACTTGTATATGGTACAGAAAAATCACATGCACAGTGTTTAACTGCAGTCCCATTTGTCTATTTTATTTAATGTACTTTCCACAATCATAATTTTTGATTACTTTATGAGAAAAAAGGGTCTGGTGAGTGTTATGGCAATCAAGAAGATTGAGAGTATTTGCTTTTTGCACTCACTCGCTTTGAACTCAAGCGTGGGCCATGCACATGCTATAGTTCTACTGCCCTGGACTAATTTTTCATGTGGATTAGCTTTCCCTATTTACCAGTGTTCCTCACTATCAGGCAAACCCACTCCGACGTCAGAGGTACTTGTATTTTACATCCCAAAGTCAGGGACGAGAAGTCAGCTTGTTAGTCCAACTGATCGGTGTTGGGGTTGAACCCGATGCCTCAGCATCAGCACACCAGATGTTTAAGAATGAGAGCTTTTATCCATTTGCCCATGCTGACCCCATTGAGAGCATTTGGTTCAGGCACTAAAATGTCGAATGAGTTGGTAGAGCAGTTTAGAAGAGGATCAACTGTCGAACATATCAACACCACAGAAGATAGATAGTTGTAGAGGAAATGATAACTTGCTGCCTAATATAGCATATGATGGTGGTCATGATGATGACAGTTATACATTCCTGATTTTTGTGGAATTGGCTGAATATGCATGATCAGCAGAGAAAGGATAAGGCTGACAGGGAGACCTTTTCACATTGAGTAGAGTGAGATTATTAGCTGTTGATTACTGAACAGTTTCTGTACTGCTGTGTCATACTGTATACTATCTTCTCAAGTTAGAGTGGATATCATAGCTCTAAGCCACTCCACACAAAGTATGTGATAAATATAGTCTGATAACAGATAATGTCAGGAGGTGTGAAATGTTAGGCTTTCACATATTCTATACTTAAAAGTTGCTTAAAAGTCAACAGGGTCGACTTCATTGCACCAGGTTTTATCCCTTATGGCTCAGTCTCTTTCCACAGCGCGGAAAGCATCGCACAAAGCACAAACTTTGTAGAGCCAGTGACCCTTCAAGAGCATCATGGGTGAAGACATCAAGAGGTTTAAGTTGAGAGAGGAAAAACATACAGTGGCTGAGATTGAGCTGATGGCCTGGTCACCAACAATGGATCTCTTAGCTCTGGCTAATGTCAATGGCGAGGTGAATTTCTTTATTAATATTCTTGTTTCTTTTATGCCCATTTTGTTTTCTTTTCAACTCTTTCTTTAGCCAGTTGCACAAATAATAATACATAGATTTCATGTGAAAGTAGACATTCTCTGTTATCCCCATTGTCATTGGCACCTTTCCGTCTTGACTGTCACCAACTGGCTTGAGGTAGCTCCCGGTTGGGCAACCACTCAGCCAAAATCATTTTTCTTCTGCTGGTGTTTAGTTCTGGATGCAGTTTAAGATCCCCTAACTCTGTCAGAAGGAACTAATTGCTACCCCAGATTCACAGAGAGAAAACGTGGAACAAATGTCTGTTATGCTGATTTAAGACACTGTCCCTGATACTCAAAAAAAAAAA
>JACEFZ010006082.1:17500-27972 GCA_014155875.1 Cepaea nemoralis | reverse complement strand
TCTTGGGATGTACAAAGATACAGCATGCAAGGCGATGCGCTACCTTCTTGATTTTCCAACCATTGAAGACAGACTACGAATTTGCAGAGCAAGTGCCTACCTCAGGGTTAATGCAAACACACAACATCCACTGTATAGTGAAATTAGAAAGGTGACGGGCAGCAGGTTAAAAAGAGGAAGGTCGTGGATAGGTCAAGCCGAAGACATTCTTCAACAGGTGTGTTCACTTGAGGACTTAGAACCTGGCGAGGAGTGGGTAAAGTGCCAACATATTTCTGTACGTCCTTTTCAGTTTGCATCCAACTAGACAGAAAATGCAGACAAGAAATGCCGGCTGCTGCGGAGGCGGAAGTATATATTTAATATATACGTTAGATACTTCACATTTATGAAAAGAAAAAGAAATTCATAATTATAGAATTACGTTCTTTTATTCATCATAATCATCGTATTACAAAGAATATTTATAAAAACTGTATACGTTAAAATTATTATAGATGCAGACCAGATAGTTTCAGAGCATTTAAGTAATTATAAAACTTTTTGTTTATTGGTTGTGTGAATATCATTAACCATCACTACATCACATTACATACAATTTCACTTTTTATTATTGAATATCATCAATTAACCAAATATATATTGCGTAAATAACATTGCATACTTTCCATTAACTATATAGAGATTACAGATAACTTAAATAACTTTTCATGTTTGCTGTAGTAATTGTAAAGACTACCATCATCTAGATAAAATTAGTAAGATTATTTTTCCAATGGTAAGTGATCCAGTGAAATAGCGACGACCTAACGTTCATTCTTCAGGAGACGCTGTTTTTAGTGCATCCCTATGGATTATGTGTTGTTATTTCGTATTCGTTTATTGGAAGTTGTTCGAAAGAAGCCACGGAAGGCTGGTGGTGGGTGAAATTTTGAAGGCAGACGACAGATTGTTGTTGGTTATGGTCTCAACTTTGGCGACGGTAGGTCACTGCCAAGGAAGGAAAGCAACGGCAAATTACCTTCTTTAACAGTGCCTAGTTACTATGATTCGCGTAATTACAGATCATCACAAGAAAAGGATAGGGATATTAAAATTAGCAGCATAAAATGTTAGAACGTTAAGCGACGACGAAAAATTAGATAAAGCACATGACTTTGCAGGACAATGTCTCAGTGAATCAAAATTCTTCAGGCATTTCTGCCTCTCCAGCATTGACTGTCCTGCATCTATAGGATGGCTCTCTCTCTCTCTCTCTCTCTCTCTCTCTCTCTCTCTCTCTCTCTCTCTCTCTCTCTCTCTCTCTCTCTCTCTCTCTCTCTGTGTTTGTCTCCTTATCTCTCGTTTTCCCCTTTACTCTCTTTTCTGACTAGGGAGAACATTAGTAGTATGTTAGCGACGTTATCCCGAACAAATGTAGATTACATCCTCCGATATCCTCCAACTTTGTCTATATAAAATAATTCTTATCATATCAAAAAGGCAATCCTAGTTTTTCGAATCTCGCGCGTTTTGGTTTTAAATTACTTCGGGTTTTGGGTGTTTTAAAAAGTAAAAGTACTATTAAATTCGAATTAACTGTGTTTTTTTCCCCATTGTCCATCGAGTAGCTAAGGAATGGAGGTGTTGGGAGGAGTGCTGTGGCCGTGTGGGTAGCGGAGAGGTTAGGGTGGAAAAATTAAAAGATTGCGATTCGTTGTTAAGAGGCGGGACGGTGGGGTTGAACCGTAGTGACCGAGTTGGCTATCGAATTTGAGATGGGAGACGTGGGGAGGGGGGCGGCGGGGGTGGAAACATTGGTAATATGTAATGATTATGGGTTTAATGCGCTTCCCCGATGTGGCAAAGGCGCCCGTTACTTGTTATGGGGTAAGTTGGGATTTGATTTGATTTGATTTGATTTAACTTTATTTTCAAAGGGTCATCAATAGGGCACGCAGCCCCGTCTTACATTCGGCCCTTCCAATCACTAATTTTTCGTCCATCAATAGCGCATGATACATTCACACAGGGAAATAAAACATTGTTAAATGAATCTTGTAAACATAAACAATACATATTACCTTGTTGTGAGGCACATCCCACACCCACCCCCTCACCCACACACACCCCATGGACAAACACACCCCCCCCCCCCACCCAAACACACAAACAGACAGACACACATAAACATGCCCCACCCAAACCTACCCACACATTCCCCAAACACATCCACCATCCATCTCCAACCCAAGCACACTCACCCACCCACACATCCAACAACCACACATCCCCCAATCACAAATCACCCAACCACATACATTCCCCACCTACATACATTCCCCCACACACATCTCATACCCACCCACACAACCCCACCCACCCACTCACATCTCCCACCCACACACACACCACCACTCACACATCCATTCCCAACTTATCCACACATAACCACCCACACACCCAAATAACCCCATTAACCCACACACATCTCCCACCCAAACACACCACCACCCACACATACATCACCCACACACCCAAACATCCCCTATTGACAGACACATCCCCACCCACACAATATCCAAATGCACACACTCATCCCCACCCATCCACCAATCCACACACACTCGCCCCGCCACACATCCTCCACCCACCCACATACCCCCCAATCACCCATACCCCACCCAACATACCTCGACCACACATCCCCCCACTCACACACACATTCCACACTCACTACACACATCCCCCGTCAACCCACACACACATCCCTCACCAACTCACAAATCCACCACCTATACACACAATGCCCACCCATACGCACATCCAACCAACACACATCTCCCCACCCACACATCCCCCTCCCACCCACACAACATCATCCACCCACATTCATCTCCCTCTCACACACAAACCAACACCCACACATAATCCCCCTCTCATCCATACATCCTCGACCTACACACAATTCCCACCCACAAACACATATCCCTAAGCACATACTCATCCCCACCCATCCACCAATCCACCCATACACTCACACCGCCACACATCCTCCACCGACCCACATACCCCGAACCACCGATACCCCACCCACATAAAACTCGATCAAACGTCGCCCCCCCCCCCCCACACACACACACACAAACATCCCCCACCAACTCACACTAACATCCTGTCACCTACTCACAAATCCCCCACCCATACATACAATGTCCACTGTAAGGTTATAAGTATGGTGAGATTCAGTCGCACTATGTGCATCCCCCGTACTCTTGAGAGTTACCTGGGACTAATCTCTACTAGTGTGTAATAGTCTTTTGAATGTATTTTGACTATATAGAACTCAGCAGGTCTAGGGAAGTCCCGGAGTATTAAAACACACCAGAAGTTTGTCCTTCCTAGAATAACCTTTAATAGCTCAGAACCCCCAAAAGCCCCTACTAATCCTATATGGTCCAGTAGGACAATGTTTAGAATAAATGAAACGCGTTCTCCTGGATGGATTTTGGGAACCTGGGCCGTTACCATGGAATACATGGAGTTAATTGCCCATGTGAGATCACCCAGCCTTACTTATTCCCAGACACATATTGTTAAATTAATGTAAATTAAACACATAATAAAATGTATAACATCACAATCAATTGACTGCAAGAGTTATCTAAAGTTTATCAAGTGTAATGAACTCTAAAATTTAGTAGAAAATATGGAGAAGAAAACAACAATGGTTTACCAAATAAATACATACAGATCATGGATCATTCAAGACATCAAGTATGATGTATGAGTTAACATTAAGTACCCTCTCAATCTTTCTCCAACTGAAATCAATGTCAAATGTCTGTGATATTCTAATTACATATATTTCTCTGAAAATGCTGAATACTCTGCACAATTGTGTTCAGGGTTGAATCACTGAAGAAAAAGATAACTGGCCTATTTTAATAAGAGCATCCCTTCTTCACTATAAAAGTATTTGATGGAGGTTTCTTGGCGTGTTTTGCATGACAGCTGTATTAATCAACCTGCTGGTGGAAAAGGACTGAGCCTTCGTCGGTTACCAGGTTCATTGTTGAATGGACCGTACAGTGAAACTACCTGCCTTCCGAACAAGACGATAAACTGCTCAATACTCAGGTGGATGACCTGAGTTTCCACATTCCCCTACACAGTCTGGCTATATCTTCTGTACATGCTGCTATCACCAAGTAGCACCACTCACTGTCAATGTAAACAATCATACCTATTTACATCCTGTTAAGCTTCTTTATCATAGAGAAAAAAAGACAGAATGGACAAGAGAAAAGATAGGAAGGATGAGGAGAAGAAAGAAGTGTGATAGTGTCTCTCTTTGGTGCTGAATCGACTCTGGACAATGCTCTCTGCATGCTTTTCATTATTTGGTCTTTCTGTTATGAGTGTTCTGAACGTACCAGGGGTCTCAGTGAGATAATTACCTCAGATTAACAGATAAGAACAACAGAAGTGTATCAGATGAGTAAGTAAAGTCACCTAGATAAGGACATAGCATGATAATGATATGATGACATCAATAATGGCATGAACATCAATCTAGTAAACTCATCGACCCCAAGTTAAGGCTATGCATGATGGTTTGTTGCCTTTTACAAGTCAGATTTCGGTTCATGAGTGTCACCTCTCTTCCTTCAGTTCATCTCCAACCTATAATCTTTTCTGTATACTGAGTGTCATAAATTCGAACATTTATTGCTCCCTCAGCTTCCAGAAGTATAATGAGTTTAACTCACATATAAATGATTTTCTTATAATAGGAGAAAATATGGTTCGTGTGTATGAATGGACATAAAGAAAAACTTCAAGTGAAGTGTTCACAAATTGCACAACATACATATTTCCTTCAAGTACAACGAACAAATATATACACATCTATCAGTGTGAGAATCTCAAAATAGGTTTCTCTCTCACACACGAATTCTTCTTCTTCTTCTTCTTCTTCTTCTTCTTCTTCTTCTTCTTCTTCTTCTTCCAAAGCCTGAACGCAATGTTGTCCCCTCCTGCTGACAAGCAACAGTGAGTGAGGACAGAGGGTTGAATCCCCCCCCCCCCCCCCCCCACAATATTCTGGACAGATAAACCATGCACAAATCTTCACGAGAGCATATTGTCCCTCCTTCATAAAGCAATTGCAATTGTTGAACGTAAATTAATAATCTTAGCATTACGATGATGCTGGTCTGGGTACAGTCTGTCAGGCATGCAAAAATATTACATCAGTTCCGTGGTTTAAATATGAGCAAGAAGAAAGGAGGAAAATGTAATTTTCTCACTCACTCTCTCGCAGTGTTCCAGGCGAAAGTGTGTAGATCAAGAGAAGTATTAATTCAAGCACATGAATCGTCTTCTGAAGCAAGAAGATAGAGAAAGCTTGCATTTGATATAATGCATAAAAGTGCATTGATAACTTACTCCCTACAGCTTCTTTAGATGTTATGGCAAGTTATGCATTCAGAAAAGCAATCGAATTGAAGAGTAAATCAAGAGCTAGCAGACATTGAGACGTAGAGTTGGTCAGGTTTGGCGCTATCTTAGGTCTGCAGGTTGCCTCAAATATTGAAGTGAAAATATTAATGGTACATAAACTTCAAAAATCACACACAACACGACGAACAAACACATGGTACCCGGACCTTTCCATAGAGGACTGTCATGTTGATCTCAAAGGGGCATGCTTACCAGATCAGAAGATAATAAGTCCCCGAAATAAAACAATCTACCACACGAAAAACGGTCTTACTCCATTCAGGACATTGTAGAATCTGAGCGGGTAAGGCTTTGTGCCTTCTTTTCTACGTCACACGTGTCTATCAACCAATCGGTTTCTTAGGTTGAAATGCTAGCCTGGTTTAGATCTGATGACATCGGTATGTTTGGAATGTGTCAAGCCTGGCCTAAGGTGTTCGGTGTGCAATTTGGCGCGATGAATTTTCCGTTTTCTTGAAATGTAATTGACAAGCTGCGCATGATTGAATCCATTATGTTACACCCACCAAAAAGCACATCCCATCCAAACACACATCTCCTAACCCACACATTCCCCACCCACTTACACATCCTTATGCATGCACACACATTTCCCACCCACACATCCACCACCACCCACACATACATCTCCCACCCTTACACACATCTCCACACACACACAGAACCCTACGCACTCACACATTCCCACCCATCAACGAACACACAATCACGACCAGAGATCCTCCACCCACCAACACGCCCTCAACAACTCATCACCCAACCACATACCAGTCGACCACCCATCCCCCACCAAACCACATATCCTGTATTCACACACATCCCTCACACGCTCACACATCCCCCACCCATTCATACATCTCCTCACCCAACCACACATCCCCATCCACACATCCCCCACACACATCTCCCCACACACCCACATATATTTCCCGCTCACACACACCCCGCCAACCACACATACACCCACACCGACCCACACATCCCCCAATCACATAACCCCCCCCCCACACACACACACACACACACACACAATATCCTACCTTCTCACACATCCCCCACCCGTACACACTTAACCCACACGCCTACACACATCCTCATCCGCACATCCCCATCCATACATCCTCATCCACACATCCACACACAGCCCCACCCACCTACCCACATATCACCCACACATCCTACTACCACGCACACACTCACACCCACACATACATACATATCCCTCACCCACCCATCTTCCACACATTTCCCCACACACACTCACCCCCATCAATCCAGCAATCCACACAAACTCACTACACACATCCTCCACCCACCCAAAACAACCAACCACCCATCCCCAAACCACGCATCCCTCGACCACGCATCCCCACCAACAAGAACATCCCTTACCCACTCACACATTCCCCACACATACACAAACAACACTCGTCCCACCACACAACCCTCACTCACACATCCCCCACCCACATACACACATCTCCCAACCCACCAACACACATCCCCCACCTCCAAACATCTCCCACACACACATCCTCACCCAGACATCCTCCACCCACACACATATAATCCCCCACCCACACACACACACAGACATATCACTCACCCATACACACATCCCAAACATCCAATCCCACACCCCGTACACACACCCACCAGCACACCCACAAACATCCCAACGCACCTATCCACACATCTGCTCACCCACCACACCCACACATCCCACTACACACCAATACCCACACATCCCACATACCCAAACACAAATCCAACACCCAATCATTCCTCACTCACACACACACATTAGTCATCCACCCACACATCTTCCCACCCACCAACACATCCCCCACTCACACACAACTCCTGCCCACACACTTCTCCGCACACACACACACACATCCCACAGCCATACACACACTCTCCACCTACACACCCACACCCCAACCCACACACATCCCACAGCCATACACACACTCTCCACCTACATACCCATACCCCAACCCACACACATCCCCCACACATACTCCACACACACACATCCCCCACAAACATCCCTCACACACACATCATCACATCTACACACATACATGATGCCTCACATAATCACTGAAACTAATATGATCAAACTGATGATGATCAAACTCCCACACTTTATACACAATACACTGAAGATTATCGGGAGTATTCATACAAAAATGCGAATCTGATATCTCATAATAAGTTTTGAAAAATATATAAATAGGGCCGGCTTAACTAAACAGCCCAGATCAGTGTTTTTTTAACCGGGGTTCGCGAAAGGCAGCTAGGATGTCCGTTGAAACAGACCGAAATCGCCTAAATGCAACATTTCTGCACATCTGGTTTATTATATAGAGTAGGACAGACACGTGGATCATCGCACAGAGTTCCTTGAGCAACGTAAACATTTGCGTAAGGATCTGCTCCAGCAAAAAGGTTGCAAAACACTGGCCTAGAGACCAGCTCGATTACCACCTTGACCGGGGAATTCTTCTGACCTGGGGATATATTTTCGTAATAACACAAGGCTTCTATGGCATTTAGTATGTTTTTACTTTATTGCCTCCATTCACACTAGTATTTCACTTACCTATTACTGTCAAACAAAGACATCCTTATTACACACCTATACAATAGATGACTGGCAAAAAGATGTAAATATTTCTGGAGCATCGGACCTGTGTTGATAGTCGGACGCATCTGGGGGAGGGAAAAATTGTGTGAGTCTGTGTGTGTGTGTGTTGTCATGGAAACCATGGTAACGTCAGAGCGCAGGCAGCGCTACCACGAGCCGGGGTAGGACTTGTGATGGCGCGAAATAAGCAAACATTACAATAAACAAGAAAATCTAGATACAATAATTTATCATTAAAAATAATAAATTTAAGATACATAGCAGCCAGGAGGTCTCACACGTGTGAAAATTTCCTATTATTCTAAACATAATATTTACATTTAAATTGTATCACAACGTATCGTGTTTCATATATTATATCAAGCAAGTTCTAGTACCGTGGGTGGGCCAGATGAAATTAAGTCGCGGTCGGATCCGGCCCGGGGGTCGTAGTTTGGTGATCCCTGCTCCAGAGGAAAGGCAACACAAAAAGACTCCTCTATTAACCACTTTAAAAAAAAAAAATCTAACTTCTAGACAGTCTAAAATCATAGAAGTAATCATGACACCAATCCTAAAATCTGGGAAAGATAGTTCCATTGCCTCTAGCTACAGATCAATTAGCCTCACCAGCTGTTTCTGCAAAACACTGGAGCGCATCATCAATCACAGACTGCAATGGTACATTGAAAGTAAAAACACCCTTGTGCCACAGCATCCTGGCTTTAGGCAGTGCTACTCTACGGAAGATCAGACCACCTACCTCTCTCGAGAAATTGAGGATGAATTCCAAGAGAACAAGCTGGTGCTTGCGGCATGGATAGATCTGAAGAAAGCCTTTGACAAAGTCCGGAAAGAAGGTCTGATGAAGAAACTGAGAAACTGCAAAGCCAATAGAAAAATGTACAAATGGGTGAAAGCATACTTGCACAACAGAAGAGCCCGAGTTCAGATAAACGGACTCAAGAGCAAGAAAGTACCACTGCGTCACGGTGTTCCCCAGGGCGGAGTCTTGTCCCCCACACTTTTTCAAATTTTCATCTATGATCTTGTTGCTAATCTACCGCATGGAATTAAAGCGGCAATGTACGCCGATGACCTGGTTCTATGTAGCACAGATGAATATGCATCAGTGGCCACCAGATTGCTACAAAGAGCTGTAGATACATTTGCTGCATGGGCGGATAGATGGTGTGTCAGCATAAACACTGACAAGTGCAGCACCACCCTATTTACCCTCTCTCCAAAACAAAAGGCAGGGATCATTCAGATAAATGGAACACCCCTAAGAGAAGATTAAGAACCAACATACCTTGCAGTAACATTTGATGGCAGGCTGACATGGAGAAAGCACATCAACAAAGCAGTAGCAAAAGCCAGAAGGAAAATAGCCATCCTGAGAAAGCTAAATGGAACCACATGGGGAGCCATTGGGAAAATACCTAGCAAAGTTTATCAACAGATCATACGACCACATCTGGAATATGGGTCAACTGCGTGGTGTTTGGCATCAAAAGTCACACTACAAGAGCTGGACAAGGTGCAAAATCAAGCAAGTACTATGAGTCACCACAGGAGGGATAAGATCAACCCCTATAGTTGAAATAGAGAAGATGGGGAGGACACAAGCACTGAGAGAGCGCAGAGATACGAAAACGCTAATACAAGCAGAAAAGTTCCTCAGCTTGCCAGGCCACCCTATGAAGAACAGAATTGAAAACTTAGCTATGGGGCGGTCGAAAAGAAGTAGTTTCATCTACCAGGCCAGACAACTCTGCAGAGAAACCATCGATCTTCCCACAGTTGGTATCCCCCTGACAACTATTCCAGAGCGATCCCCGTGGAAAGATGAACATAGACTATCGCTACATATCCAGACAAAAGTGAGAAGAATATTTGACAAGGAAGAACAGAACAGCGTACAGCGTAGAACAGCCAATCTCAGCTTCCTTGATGACGAATACCCACAGGACCTCTGGATCCGAGTCTACACAGATGGGTCAGCACAAAATGCTGTTCGAAATGGAGGAGCGGGAGTATACATAGAATACCCAAATAATACCAGGGACACAGCCAGAGTTCCAACAGGAAAGACTGCCATAACTATGATGCTGAAATTGAGGCAATCAAGATAGCAACAAAGAAATTACTAAATACCAGCAATGGTACACAATCTGTGGTGCTACTGACAGATGAAAAATCAGTACTCGAGGAGCTCCTGACTGGGGAATTGCCAGTACTAAGGACATTACTTTCTGAACTTAGCAGTCAGCATAAGGTCACCATACAGTGGATACCATCCCACTGTGGAGTACCCGGAAACGCCAGAGCTGAT
>JACEFZ010006082.1:10000-12500 GCA_014155875.1 Cepaea nemoralis | reverse complement strand
CACAGAAGGAGGATTCCGGACGATTCAATCCTCATTTGGTGGGAACAACCTCCATACATCCAACATGTGGCATGCCGATAAGCGGGGTGGGTGGAAGGGTGGGGGGGGGGGGGAAATTGAACATCCTTACTGTATGGCACGTTTCTCAAGTTTTCATGAGGTAGATTTCAATGTCGACTTTCACAAGGTCAAAGTGTGCGACATGAGTGAGCAGGCAACTTGCAGACACAATCACCATCATTATGTGCCACGCCGATAAGCATAGGTGGTTATGTTTTGCAATCTCACTCAATCACCAGAGTCGTGGATCAGCTCCGTGTGCCTGTCTCAACCATGCCACGTGGCCATGCCATGTGGTCAGGCCATCCAGGTATTTTCGATCTTGCCAGTTGTCACCCCGCACTCCAAGTCATTTCTTCTCATAACATGCCCCACCAATGTTAACTATCAACGTCTAATGGCTCTAATCAGTTTTACTATCTGCATTTGTTTCTTGAAGGACTTGTTCATTGGTTTTTATGTCTGTCCATGGTATTCTTTGCACTTTCCTCAGAAACGACATTTCCACAGTCCACATAGTGCTTCTATATTGACGGCCTTAGGTGCATACCAGAATACGATCAGCGTTCCCAGTAGTGGGTTGTGCTCAATATTTAAATCTCAAATCTCGAAACAACCAAATAAATAAATTTTCGCAGTCATCAGATGTTTTTGAACTTGTCTGCTCATTGTCCACGATTCACATTCATACAAAAGTACTTTTTCTCGTTTCAATTGATATATTTTTATTGGTAGTATGTTTTTCATCTTGAGAAAGGCTACATTCGCAATGGCAATTCTTGTTCTAATCTCTTCAAGGCATCTCCCATCAGATGTTATGATTGTTCCGAGATAACTGCACCGATACACTTGCTTTAGAATATGCCCATTTACTCGTATATCACACTGTGTTATTTCCTTCTTCCAAGTGACGACCATAATCTGTGTCTTCTTATTATTAAATTCTAACCCTATCTGTTCACTGTGTGCAACAACCGCATCTACTAAATGTTGCAGGTTCTGTTCATTTTCTGCAATCAAGACTGTATCATCTGCATATCTAATGTTATTGATGTATCGTCCCCCTTAGTTGATTCCTTCCATATCTTCTATATTTCTGAAAATAGTTTCACTTACAAGGAAAAATATCTGGAGACATTACACATCCCTGTTTCACACCTCTCTCAATAGGCTGACATTGACCTACATCATTATCAATTCTGACGGCAGCTTGTTGTTTCCAATATATGTTTTTCACAAGTCTAAGGTCTTTCCCATCAATTTAAAGATCTCTAAACATCCTTATCATGTCGACATGTCTCACTTTATCGAAAGCCTTCGTGTAGTCAATAAAGCAAAGATGTAGATCCTTGTTTACTTCGATAGAACGTTCGATTACTGTTCTCAGTATACACAGCATTTACTGTACCTTAGCCTTCTATAAACCCACATTATTCGTCTCCTATTTCCGGTTGCATTTTCTTCCTAACTCTTTGCATGATAATTCTGAGCAGAATCTTCGTTATGTGGCTCGTTATACTAATTGTTCGATGTTGATCACATTCCAAGGCTCCTGATTTCTGCGGGATTGCAATAAATATAGAATTACGTAATTCAGGAGGTATATCTCTAGTATCATATATTGCGTTCAGCAGTCTAATGACTTGGTCTATTCCATATTCTTCTAAAGTATTGATCTGTACCCAGGGTCTTGCCAATTTTCACATGGTTAAGAGCATTCTGAACTTCCATCTTCAAAATTGATGGTTCTTCATTATTATTCCGATGATCATATTGTTCTTCTCTTGTATCATCATAAAGGTCTTTCACATGGGGGATAGCCTCACTGATATACTATTAATGTGTTCGCACTTTATCCAGTATCCACTTCTATATTTCAGGCACACGTTAAGTAATTAGTGAAGATTGTCATCACTGCTCTTCGGATAAGCTCATAGGTGCTCTGATCTCCTCCTTAACAACTCCGCCAGTGCATATCGATTGGTGGCATCAGCGCTGTGTTGGCTAAATAAATACCTTGTTCACTTGACAACACGTTCATGTCTGGGGTCTCCTAGCTTCATTCCCATCCCTCTTACTCTGGACAAGGAAGCAGATCCGCAAGTTTCCTTAAAATCATCTATTCGTCCGGAGTCTCTCGGAAGAGATGCTACATTGCCCTTCTCCCCTCGATCACTGCCATGTCTGTCAACCAATGTGGTCTGCAAATTACATGCACATGCGATGATAGCTCCATATTTATATATCAATCGGTATTCAGTGGGGGATATAATCATTGAACAACAAGGGTTAGAATTAAATTGTAAGAAGACACAATGTGATATACGGGTAAATGGAAAAATTCTTAAACAAGTGAAAATGAACCTCTATCACGGAACATTTATAACATGTGATGGGAGGTGCTTTGAATAGAATAGAGAACAAGAATCGCTATGGCAAA
>JACEFZ010006082.1:0-5000 GCA_014155875.1 Cepaea nemoralis | reverse complement strand
GATCTTTCTTTCTTTCTTTCTTACTTTCTTTCGTTCTTTCTTTCTTTCTTTCTTTCTTTCTTTCTTTCTTTCTTTCTTTCTTCTTCTTCTTCTTCTTCTTCTTCTTCTTCTTCTTCTTCTTCTTCTTCTTCTTCTTCTTCTTCTTCTTCTTCTTCTTCTTCTTCTTCTTCTTCTTCTTCTTCAGCATTCCGAGCCTATGAGGTTCTGTGCTGCAGATACAAGCCGTCTCCATTCGTACGTCTGGTTGACCTTCTCTTGCCAGTCGCTGATTCCAAGTGCTTGTAGGTCTGTATGTATATTATCTCTCCACCGTCTTCTTGGTCTACCTCGGTGTCTACTATGATCTTTTTCCTGAGTGTAAGCAAGTTTTGTTTCCCTATTATCTTCCATTCTTTCTATATGCCCCAGACATTGCAGTCTTCATGATACCAGTGATTAGCGGAGACTTAAGCAGTTCATAAATGTCTTAGTTGCTTCTTCTTTTCACTTTCCACTTTGTATATCCATAAAGGGCCCAAAGATGCGTCTTAAAACTTTGTTCTTAAAGGTTTGTAACAAGGCTTCGTCTCCTTTGGTTGTACTCAAGGTTTCAGAGCCATACAACATAACTGGTCTCATCAGTGGTTTGTATATTGTGAACTTGGTGTTACGAGATAGCGCATTTGATTTTAGCAGATGTTGTGGTGCATAGTATGGTCACATTTGGTTAACAAATTTTCCTACCTTTTTTTAAAATTTAATTTGGGGGAGCTTTGGCCAACATTTTCTCTTTGGTTAGCAAAGTTTCTTACTTTTTAAAAGTTTGGTATAAATAATTATGATTTCGGCCAACATTTTTTTAGCTTTGGTTAACAACTGTTCCTCCTTTTTATAAGTTTGGTTGAGATATTTCTGTATTTGGCGGAACTTTTTTCCATTTGGTTGACAAATTTTCCTACATTTTGTAAGATTCGTTGAAATATTTATAAGTTTATTTTGAAATTTGGCCAACATTTTCACATTTAGTTCACAAAGTTTCCTAATTTTCACAAGTTTGAAAGAAGTATTTCGTTATTTGGTCGATTTTTTTCCATTTGACTAACAAATTTTCCCACTTTTCATAAGTTTGGACGAGTTAGTTCGTTACTTGGTCAATATCCTTCTCATTTGGCTAACAATTTTTCTAGATTTCATAAGCTTGGACGAGATATTTCGTTACCTTTACCCTATTTTTTCCCATTAGGCTAACAAAGTTTCCTACTTGGCCAATATTATTCCCCTTTGGCTAACACACTTACCTAGTTTTCATTAGTTTGTCCGAGATGTATCGTTACGTGTACCATATTTGTCCGATTTGATTAATACAATTTCCTACTTGACCTAGATTTTTTTCCTATTTGGCTAACAAATTTTCCTAGTTGTCATAAATCTGAATGAGAAATTTCTTTATTTGGCCAAGATGTGTCCCATTTGGTTAACAAATTTTCCTACTTTTCATAAGTTTGGATGCGATATTTCTGTATTTGGCCGACATGTCTTCCCATCTGGGTAACAAATTTTTCTTACTTTTTATAAGTTTGCATGATCCATTTATAAGTTTAGTTGAATATTTCTCACTGTGACCGATATTTATTCACATTTGGTCGACGTATTTCTGTATTTGGCCAAGCGTTGTAATAATTTGTCTACCATATTTTCTTATTTAACCGCTGAAGTGATACATATAGTCTGTACCTTTGTCTGGCTGTTGAACGTAGACCAATGAGTGGACAAGTTGTAAAACATCTATTTTGATTTAATATAGGTTTCTGGGGAAAGTTGTACCGTATAGACACACAGAGAGGTAGTGAACATGTAAAATGCTTGCTTTGAGCCGGGCTAACATCACTCGTCAGGCAAACTAGTGAAATATCACGTTACATGAGACGCCTAAGGTTGAGTCGGGACAGATTGTTTAGTTCGTGTGTAATATTGTACATCTGATAACATGCGCTAGCCACTCGTCGCTGTAGCACCCGATAGCTGTTGCGTACATTTACGTCTTCCACGACTGGCATCGGTGGTGACATCTCTGCACTATGACTATGAGAAATACTTAGTTGGAGAGTGTGATAACTTGGTTATAATATGTATACTACAATCGAAAGTGTCTTATGTTTATTGACGCCGGGATGTTCTTTGGTGTCATTCGGTGTACCACCCTAATGGCTAAAGAAAAGAGCGAGAAGGGTGACCATGTTAGCTATGCAGTAGAATCAATCCCATACATGGTGATCATCATAAGGTAGGTCCCCTGATTCAATAATCGACAGGGCAACCTTTGTCTATAGTATACCTCTTAACCACGTGTCTCGGATGTACCATTACAAATGTGAACGGAAGCAGCGCCCAGGTCTATTTTCCATTACTATCGTGTCTCGGATGTACCGTAGAACTAGAGATGGTATCTAGGATCAGTGGTAAATAGCAAATTATCCGTTACTATCGTGTCTCGGATGTACCAGTATACATGTGACCGGGTGCCACGTCGTCTTTGACAGGTTGTAGCTAGTGAGCATGTGTACGTGTATACTCCATAGTCATGTGAGCGGATGGACTGCCACGTTTGACCGACATTAGCCAGCGAGCACGTGATCTGGATGTAGACATTAACCACTGCGATCGACTGCGACGCCATATCTGATCGGCTGTGACCATTACCCAGGTAACCTGGTTGTCGCCATTAAACACTGTGATCGGATGCAGCGCCGTATTTTACCGGCTTTAGCTAGTGAGCACGCGTTCTGCATGTATCGTTATGCATGTCACCGGATGCACAGCCATCTTTGACCGGCTTTAGCCGGTGAGCGTGTGTACTGGCTGTGCCCTTTACATATGTGATCGGAAGCACCGGCATCTTTGACCGCTCGTAGCCATTACCCTCATGTCTCAGCTGTATCGTTATGCATGTGATCTAGTGTATATAACGTCCCCACGTGGTAGAACTGTAGGCTTAACAACGTGTCTGGGTGTATTCCTTAGATACGTGCCCATGTGACTGGTTGTACACAATTACACAACCCAAAGACGATCTTGTGTCTCTACCACTTTGCCATTAGTATGATGACAGTGTTTACGTCCCATCCACTACAGAAAATAATAACCGCCATTATAATATATAATCTGTTACTTTGCAATAGCTATATAACGAAAAAATCCAAGGACTTCTGGCGATCGGATACGTAAATATGCATCAATTTGTTAATGGTAGACCTCCTAATCCGAGCCGTCATCTTTACTTTTCAATTCACACATCTTAAATATTATTTTTAAATATTAATTTCAATACTTAAATTTTATCTTTTTACATATACAAAACTGGGGGCAGTTATGTATCTACCGCATGAGATTTGAAAATTCGTCTTCTTAATACTTGTTGTGTCGACACTTAAGCGATATAAGAAAGTATTTCGGGGGTCAGCGGCGAACCTGAAGTACGACTCGATGACGGCATGTCGTACTACTAACTACCACACATATTTAAAATGTATGTCAAATTCTTAGAATTGAATCAAGATACCAGGGTGTTGTGATAACATTGATTTATGTATAACTAGCTGACCCGGCCCGGATACGCCCAGACCCTGGTGGGGAGCATCTCATTTAATTCATATAAGTAGTCATATAAGTTCTCGTTCCCGTTACCGACTATCTGTCTGTCTGTCTGTCTGTCTATCTGTCTGTCTGTCTGTCTGACCCGGCCCGGCATCGCCCAACTCCTGGTGGGGAGCATCTCATTTAATTCATATAAGTAGTCATATAAGTTCCCGTTCCCGACTGTCTGTCTGTCTGTCTGTCTGTCTGTCTGTCTGTCTGTCTGTCTGTCTGTCTGTCTGTCTATCTATCTGTCTGTCTGTCTGACCCGGCCCAGCCCATGGTGGAGAGCATCTCATTTAAATTATATAAGTAGTCATATAAGATCCCGTTCCCGACTATCTGTCTGACTGTCTGTCTGTCTTGGGTAAATGGAAGAGGGAGGAGGAAGAGGGAGGTGGAGGAGGGAAGAGGAGGGAGGAGGAGGGAGGAGACAGGAGGAGTAGGGAGGAATAAGAGGGAGGGAGGAGGGATTAGGAGGAGGAGGGAGGAGTAGGGTGGAGGAGGAGGCGAGGAGGAGGGAGGAGGAAGAGGGAGGAGGAGGGAGAAGGAGGAAGAGGAGAACGCAGGAGGAGAAGGGAGCAGGAGGAGGAGAGTGAGGAGGAGGGAGAGGGAGGAGGAGGGAGGAGGAGGAGAGAGTAGGAGGAGGAGGAGGAGGCGAGGGAGAAGGAAGAGGGAGGAGGAAGAGGGAGAAGGAGGAGGGAGAAGAAGGAGAAGGAGGGGGAGGAGGAGGAGGGAAGAGGAGGAGGGGAGGAGGAGGGAGGAGGAGGAATGTGAAGGGAGGAGGAGGGAGGAGGTAGAGGGAGGATGAGGAGGAGGGAGGTGGAGAGAGGAGGAGGAGGGAGGAGGAGGAAGAGGGAGGAGGAGGAAGAGGGAGGAGGAGGAATGTGAAGGGAGGAGGAGGGAAGAGGTAGAGGGAAGAGGAGGGAGGAGGAGGAGGTAGAGGGAGGAGGAGGAGGGAGGAGGCGGAGAGGGAGGAGGAGGAGGGAGGAAGAAGGAGGAGGGAGGAGGAGTGATGAGGAGGAGGGAGGAGGAGGAGGGAGGAGGAGAGAGGAGGAGGAGGGAGGAGGAGGAGGGATGAGGAGGAGGGATGAGGAGGAAGAGGGAGGAGGAGGAATGTGAAGGGAGGAAGAGGGAGGAGGTAGAGGGAGGAGGAGGGGGGAGGAGGAGGAGTGAGGAGGAGGAGAGGGAGGAGGAGGAAGGAGGAGGGGGAGGAGGGAGGAGGAGGAGGGAGGAAGCGGAGGAGGAGGGAGAAGGAGGGATGAGGAGGAGGAGGAGGAGGAGGAAGAGGGAGGCGGAGGAATGTGAAGGGAGGAGGAGGTAGAGGGAGGAGGAGGAGGGAGGAGGAGAAGGGAGGAGAGGAGAGAGGAGGAGGGAGGAGGAGGGGG
>JACEFZ010006081.1:0-29234 GCA_014155875.1 Cepaea nemoralis | reverse complement strand
AAACATGTTTTTGTTGGTGCCCGTTTCATGACTTCAGCTTAAAAAACTTTCGGGTTTTCATTTTTCTGGTGATTAGTTTCCAAATCTTTGATCTATATTACTCATATATTCTCGCTTCTGCTGTCTGACTATTTTGTAGCCTCTTTTACATTCATTTCTATAATGCTCTTCCTTTTGGATGTTATTGATGTCATTTAACCATACATGTCTGGCATTCTTCTTCTTAGTGACTGCTTCTTCACATTTTGATTGAACCATCTGTTCTTTCTATGCGTGGTTGACACAACGAGACATTCTTCTGCGGTAGATTGAATTGTATTCTTGATGTTCAACCAAGTTTGGTCAACGCTTTCCTCCAAAGGGTTTTGCAAAGTTTCAAGTTTACATTTTATTTCATCTGTAAATTTCTCTTTGACTGTAATGTCTTGTAGTTTTTCTCTGTTATATGTTGGGTGTAATCTTTGTAATTTAGTATAGAAAGCTCTCTTAAGTTTTATTTAAATTTTGCTCCAACGAGGAAATGGTCACTATGGCACTCAGCTCCTCTATAACTTCTGACTTGCTGTATGTTTGATGCATTTCTGTTGTTAATTAAAATGTGATCTATTTGATTATAGGTTCTCTTGTCACATGATTTCCAAGTTGTTTGTGTATATCCTTTCTTTGTAGTCTGGTACTGCTAATCTGCAGTCCTTTGGCTTCTGCCAGGTTGATGACTCTCCATCCATTATCATTTGAAGTTGTATGTAGGCTTTCCATACCGGCCACTTTTTATTAGTTTGCTCTCTACCTATTTTTGCATTGAAGTCTCCCAGCACAATCAGGATGTCCTGTTTGGGGGTTTCTTCTATGACATCTTCCAGATCATTATAAAAGTCTTCTTTTATATCATCTTCTTTCTCTTCAGTAGGTGCATGTACATTAATCATCGTTATATTTTTCCATTTACCTTTTATTCGTAATTTACTAATCCTGTCATTAAAAGCTTTAAAGTTTAAAATGTTCCCCCATAACTCTTTTTTGATGACAAATCCTGTTCCTAATTCATGTTTATTTGGGTGTTTCCTCCATATATTATAATCATTCCATTTTGCTCTAAAGTACCCTCTCCTGGCCACCTTATTTCTTGAATTGCTGTGATATCCATTTGATATTCAACCAGCTCCCGGGTTAGTTCTTCGGCCGCTCCAGCTCGATATAGTGTCCGTACATTCCATGTTCCAAATCTCAAAAGTCCTTTAACGTTCCAAGGTCGTTGTCCAGATAAGTCAGTCCGATATCGAGGCTCATGTATTTGTTTCGTAACAAAGAAAGGTTTTTACAAAGGTGGGGATGTTAACCCCACGCTTCAACCCCCAACCTCAATTACTGTTCTCAGTATATACACAGCATTTACAGTGCCCTTGTCTTCTACAAACCCATATTGTTCTTCTCCTATTTCGGGTTGTATTTTCTTCCTAACTCTTTGCATGATAATTCTCAGCAGAATCTTTGTGATGTGGCTCATTGTACTAATTGTTCTACGTTGATCGCATTCCATGGCTTCTGATTTCTTCGGGATTGCAATAAATATAGAATTACATAATTCAGGAGGTATATCCCCAGTATCGTATATTGCGTTCAGCAGCCTGGTGACTTGGTCAATTCCATATTCTTCTAAGGCATTGATAATTTCTATTGTGATGTTATCTCAATATCTGTGCCCGGGGTCTTGACAGTTTTCATATGGTTAAGAGCATTCTGAACTTCTAACTTCAAAATTGCTGGTCCTTCATTATTATTCCGATGATTATATTGTTCTTCTCTTGTATCATCATACAGGTATTTCACATAATCTGACCACGCATGTAAAATCTGATCTTTTTCTATTATGATTTTGCCATCTTTGGTCTTTAGGCAACCCGTTGATGTGTGCGTTCTTTTGTTAGGGATGTCATTAATTCTTGTGTGCATTAATTTGGTATTCCGGGTGTTGTGTTGATGTTCAATTTCCTTGCAATTTTCCTCAAGGCATGTTTCTTTAGCCTCTTTGCATAGCTTCCTAATTTTCCTGTGAATCTCTTCATATTTTTCCTTGTTATTTTTGTTATTTCTTCTTACTTCCATGAGTTTTAAGATGTCTCCCGTCATCCATTTCTTGCGTCCTATTATCTTTATTTTTGGGATGGTTGTTTCTGCAGCTTGGTTGACTGATTTCTTTAAAATTTCCCATTGGTCACTGACGTCTTGAAATAATATTTACATATCGGACAATGCATCGAACCTGTTCTTTACTTCTACGTTGAATTTATCTCTTATTTCCTCACTCTTCAGTGCTTGTAGATCAAAAAAAAAATTTTTCTTGGTGAATATTTGACTTTCTTTAATTTTATATGTAAAATGCTTAAGATTAATCTATAGTCGCTGTAGCAGTCTGCGCTTGGTATAGGTTTTGCGACTTTTAAGGCATTTCGAAATTATAATGCTAATAATGCTACATTCATAAGTGTTTATTGTACTCTTGACACATCGTCTTTAATATTTCCTTTCTTAATGGCATATTATTATGGATGTTGTTTCAACAACTACAACAAAACAAAAAAACACTATCATTTAAATATTAGTTTTGTGTTAGAACCAGCTATTCTCCTTCTTGGTGGGTCTGTCATAAAGAAAACATTGGGAAGTATCCGCAGTCCAACTGTTTAAGCTTTCGCCGTGCGTCTTTCTTTGTCCCACTGAGCCTCGTTCGACTAATGTTTAAAAACAAGGATACTATTTATGTTCTATCTGCTGCGTGGATGTGCCACATACAATGTTTATTTTCCCTTTATGATCATAGTGCGCGACCTAGTGGCACCTGCAGCTGTCAATACTTTGGCGTTTTATTTCGTCTATGTCCACGACATTCTTCACATTCTGCTCAGAGAAACATGTCTTGATTACTTTCAGATTCCCAAAGTTTTCTTTACACATTGAACACTGCTCGAATCCATAGATAAACACACCCAGACACATATTTTCAAGATGCATGTGTCTTAACATGTTGTTTAATGTATAATTTGTTTTCCACAATGCTACTTATTCTAGTAGGAACGTCTAGTAGCGTCTTTGATATACACAGCTTTATGAGTGATTAAATTAAAGATGCAGAGTGATAATAGGACCTTTATACTATGCTAATACAGACAACTCACCAATAACATTCTGTAATGACAATAGTAAGAAAGTTCTATTAGTAATACAGCACCACGAAGATGAAACGACAGCTTGCAGATTATAATACATGTTTTCTCAATGTCTTTATTATTTAATTGATTACTTGGGTGTTTCGGGATTTCTGTATTATTTGGTAAATTGACAAGCAAAGGACACGCTTGCTAGGAGGGGAGGATAGAGGCACAGATCTTTTTTTTTCTTTTTTGCGCTCGCTCGCTTTGAACTCAAGCGTAGTCAAAACACACTATTTACAGTAATGATGGACTGAATTTTGCTTGTGGTTTTTTTTTTTTCATGTCCCTAACAGGACGTTGCAGTCAACACCAGCATTTTCAGCTGCTGTTGATGTACTAGGCAAGATTACGCTCAGTAGTTTGCCATTGCTTTCTGAGCGACCGGCTCACATGCCCTGTAAGTTACCAACGCGGCGAGAGTTGTGGGTTAGCTTTCCCTATTAACAGTGTCCCTCGCCATCAGGCGAACCCACTCTGACTTCAGAGGTACTTGTAATTAACGTCCCCAAGTCAAGGGCGACAAGTGAACATTTTAGTCCAGCTGTCCGGTGTAGATGTTGAACCGCTTACCTCGGCATCAGCACACCGGATGTTTAAGACCACGCATTCTTATCCATTAAGCCATAATGACATGCAACACAGGTCTTACAGATCAGGATGCATTGAATTGATAACCACATTCAGCTACAGATACACTTAGATAGTCAATTATGGTCTGCGATTCCAGAACGTTAAGTGAATTCTTATCTGTGTATGTGGATTAATCATTTGTACTTTCTAACTACATAATATTCATCCATTATTAGTGCTTGTCTGCTCCGTGGCGAAGGTGCTACGGGCGCAGTTCGTATTTCCGCATACCCGCGTTCGAAACACAGCTGTGGGTGATTTAGCAGCAAACCAACTTTACGTTGGTTTTTTTGTGAAATGGTATGGACGCCGACCGTTAAGAAAGCAATGACAAACTACTGAACGTAAACTTTCCCAGGAACCACGAACAGCCACAAAATGCTGGAGTTGACTGCTACGCCATGTAAAGAATATGCAACAACTTCTTTTTTAATTAGTGCTTCTAACCAAAGCATTTTCATCCATCATTAGTGCATTCTGACTACATGTCCATACATAATGACAGCAGTGTTTCGATCCATCGTCTGCAATTCTGGCCACATAGTTTCCATCCATCATTAGAGCTTCTGATCACCGACTCTCCATCCATTATTAGTACTGTGCACAGCAATTCCATCCATCATTAGAGCTTCCAATATACAATAGTGGCTCTGAGATCAGCATTTCCATCCATCATTAGAACTTCCAATATACAATAGTGGCTCTGAGATCAGCATTTCCATCCATTATTAGAGCTTCTAATATACAATAATGACTCTGAGATCAGCATTCACATCCATCATTAGAACTTTCAACGCACAATAGTGGCTCTCTTTTCATCCATCAAAAGTATTTTATGCCTATGGGCTCCCCGTCCATCATTATTGCTTCCAACCACAGACTTTCCGGTCACCAAGCTGCACATCAAATATCTTACTTATCTGCCCAGAATCGACAATTTGACATTTGTTTACATAACAGACTATGTTTTCATTTTTCTGACATGAGGTTTTTGCAAATCTGTGAAAATAAATAGAATCTGTAGTGTTATTTTTTGCACCGGGAACCATTATTTACCCCCCCCCCCCCCCTCTCCTTACATATAGTCAACAAGTGTATGCAATATCATCATAATGTGTCATGCCGATAATAGTGGGCGGATACGATTTGTGATCTCACACCATAACCTTTATTTGTTTGACTCAGGTCTGTGGTCTTGTTCCGTTTAAGCCACGTGACTACATCACTTAGGTATTTATCTCTTTGACTTCGTCCTGCTCTTTCCCCACCAATTGTACCAGTTGTTGCTAAGTTTGCAAGTGTAGTTATCCTCACAATGTGCCCGAAATATCTCGACTGTCTTCGTATAATTATTCGAATCAATTTACGGTTTTCATTTGTTTCTCGAAGAACTGTCTCATTCGGTTCTTTCAGTCCATGGTATTCTTTGTATCTTCCCAAGAAACCACATTTTCACAGCCATTAGAAGTTACTCAGATAGTCTGCTTATTGTTCACGAATAACACGCATAGAACATTATAGGTGTTGTATATGGCTTTTTAGCACTCTCTTCCTCAATGAAAGGGAGAGAATAAGCAAAAGTGCATTTCAGAAAATGAAAATTATCTTTTTGTCACGAGTCACTCTTAGAAAAAAAAAAAAAAAAGAGTTCTAACCTGTTATTTAGAACTTATTCTGTAGTATGGTAGTGAGTCTTGGAATGTGAACAAACAAATTAAAACGCATTTGAAAATAAGGGATATGTGGTTTCTGAGACAAATGTTGCAAATATCTTGGACTGCCAGGGTAACTAACAATGATTCGCTGGGAAAGGCTAATGGAATTAGAATAACACTTACAAGTATAAGAAAGAGGCAAACAATTTTCTAATGTCATGTTATGAGAACAGAGGCACAGGATAATACTGTGACAGACTGGAACGATTTGCAGAAAAAGAGGCAGAGGTAGACAGAGCAAATTAATTCTGGATGGTCTAAGACGATGGCATGGAGGATTAACACCAATATAATCAATCCAGAACATCAAGGATCGAGATCTGAGTCGATAAATGAACGCCTATGCCATCTGGAAGGACACATAATGACAGTTTAAATTTCCCTTGTCAACCTGTACTCTAGGCCAGGCTTGCATTGATGAAGCCAATGTTCAGTAGCACCACTCTGGAACTTTCTGGAAGAGGGTCGACTTCATTGCACCAAGTTTTATCCCGCACTGCCTGGTCTCTTTCTGCAGGGTGGCCTGCCAAAAGCGTCACACAAAGCACAAACTCCGTAGCTCTAGCAACGACCCCCGGGAGTCTCAGAGGTAACTTCGACCATACCATGTGGCCAAGCCTGAAATGTCTACAACACGTGGTGTTCCGAAGCGGTCAAGAGGTGTAGCAGTCTTGGTCAGCTCTGGTCTCCTGACATCTCTGCAAACACGAGCAGTCAAGCTTTGAGTTTCTGACTGTTTATTTGTTTACTGCATTTTCAATTTTGTTTATGTGAGTCATGGACCATGTTACAGTCATTGCAGGAGATAAGCAGGGCTTTCGAACTTACATGTTACAGTCACTGCAGGAGATAAGCAGGGCTTTCGAGGTTACATGTTACAGTCACTGCAGGAGATAAGCAGGGCTTTCGAGGTTACATGTTACAGTCACTGCAGGAGATAAGCAGGGCTTTTGAACTTACGTGGTACAGTCACTGCAGGAGATAAGCAGGGCTTTTGAACTTACATGTTACAGTCACTACAGGAGATAAGCAGGGCTTTCAAACTTACATGTTACAGAATGGAGGTAAGCACGGCCGAATAGATAGAAGCGCTTGGTCTAAAACTTCTGGTGTGCTGATGCCGAGGTAGCAGGTTTAACCCTAAAAATGTTGGCTTCTTATCCTTGACTTGGGGACACAAATTGCAAGCACTTCAGAAATCGGAGTGGGATTGACTAATGGCGAGGGGCACTGGTAATAGGGAAATCTAATTCACACGTAAAAAATCAGTCCAGCGCACTAGAAGTAGTAGCGTGTGTATGGATTACGCTTGAGTTAACAGCAGACGCTAAAAGTATCAAATGTTACAGAACAGGTTTTAGATTATTGTGTACCAAGAACAACAGCAGTGACATTCCACACGTCCTGGACATGATTGAAAGCCAGCTCATAAGCAACATCGTTTCTCGGAAACTGAAAAACTTTAGCCAATTAAAAGTCACAGTGGTTTGGAGAGAACACTGATGGAAGGCTTGGTTTCTGGTAGAAGATTGACACAGGACACTGAAGACACCTTGGCCATGAGGCAAAATTGGCAAGGAATGGAAAAACATTTTGGCAGGCCAAGATGTCGGCGACGTTCTGCATGGGACCTGCCACAAGATAATGCTCTAACTCAAGCCTGGTCCTGAGAGAGCTGTGTCACTCCAGTGAATTCTTGGCAGTCTTGCATCTAGCTTAGGACTCTGAAAACATCCTGCCAATCATGAATAAGTCTAGAACAGATTTGGCATGAGGTGATTGAAAGCTACCCAGGAAGTTAACACGGCTAACAAATGCCTGAAGAAGTCAGATGTGCCAACCGAAAAGTTCAAATATCGCAGCTATGCTGTAAACAGGCACAACACAATTACATCTAAACCAACATTCCGGACAAATGAAGAAGAAGAAGAAGAAAAAGAAGAAGAAGAAGAAGAAGAAGAAGAAGAAGAAGAAGAAGAAGAAGAAGAAGAAGAAGAAGAAGAAGAAGAAGAAGAAGAAGAAGAAGAAGAAGAAGAAGAAGAATATTGCTCCACTGGGGGATAAAAGGCAGCAGGGGAAGAAATAGAAGACGACAAAGCAGAAATCAAATACCTAACAAATTGGAATTATATAAATTCACATTTATTAGCAAAATAGGTGAACAATTTCCTATTTCTCACATACCTTTTAAATGAAACACAAGCAGAATTATCAAAAACTCAAGACAATTCTGAAGATGTATAAGATCTATTACATTTATTATAGTTGACTATGTTCTTCAGGTGAATGGGGACTGCTCAGAAGCAGTAACAGTGGAAGGATTCCGTAGCCAGAAGCACTAACAGTGGATGGAAACTGGTCAGAAGCACTAACAGTGGAAGGAAACTGTGGTCAGAAGCACTAACAGTGGATGGAAACTGTGGTCAGAAGCACTAACAGTGGAAGGAAACTGTGGTCAGAAGCACTAACAGTGGATGGAAATGCCCCCAAAAGTACTAAGCAGGAATCTGATATGTGTATGTGATTCTGTAGACCTGAATGCATGGAGGAAAAGATGACCTACTTTTCCTTACTTTGCAAATGACAAACACAGATGTCAAACCTTGTCCAACCAAACTATTGTCATTCACTGTGCAGCCCCCCATTGGCTAAATAATGCACCTGCTGGAAGCACTAATTATGGATGGAAATTCTGTGTTCAGAAGTACTAACGATGGATAGAAAGTTACAGTCAATAAATACTTTTGGATGGAAAAGCTGTCGCCAGAAGGACTAATTATGTATGGAAATGTGATAAGAAACAACAATAGATGATACTCAGAGATCAGAAGTGAAAATGATAGATGGAAATTCTGTGGTCAGAAACACTAATGATGGATGAAAACTGAGAAGCACAAATGATGAATGGACACTTTGTGGTCAGATGTATTAATGATAAGTGGAAAGTTCATAGTCAGAAGCACCAATGATAGATGGAAACTCTGTGGTCAGAAATCCTAATGATGGGTGACAAATTTGTGGTCAGAAATACTATAAGATGTAAAATCCATGGCCAGAATTAGTCAGAATGGAAGGAAAGTCAATAGTCAGAAACAATAATCATCATCATCATCTTCCACTTCTGCCGTCAAGCGTCGTGGGGAGGAATAATTTGCACTCCAGCGCCCAGTTGGTGGCACTGGATAGTGTCATTCCGTGTGACTGTACAATGTCTTTGATGTTGTCAATCCATTTTCTTCTTGGACACCCTCTCGGTCTTGTCGCAGATGATCTTTGATGTAAGGCCAGTGATGGTAGTTGATGGTGTTGCATTCTAACGACATGGCCAAACTATTTGATCTTCTGTCTTTCAATAATTGTGGCACAAGGTGTTGATCCCACTGTCTGTCTGATAAACAGCATTTCTTACTTGGTCTCGTGGCAACTCTCCTCAGACATCTCATCTCGCAGGTTTGATTTTGCAAAAGTGTGAATTGGATAAAGTCAAAGTTTGAGATTTGTAGCATAGGGTTGGTGTGAATATGCTGTTTATTATCTGTCGTTTTCCGCACATGGGTATATTTCGATGTTTCAGTAATGGTGATAGTTGATATGTAAGTGCACTAGCTTTTTGACATTTGATTTTGATTTCTCTGTCCAATCTGCCATCTTCTGTGATCATACTTCCAAGATATTTGAATTCTTTAACTTATTTCAGAGTTGTGCTTATCTGTATACTTAGTGGGCTCGGCGATCTGCTAACTTGCATTACTTCGGTTTTGGCCGTGTTTATACTCATATTGTATCTGCTGCAGGTTGAACTCAGATTTGTAATATGATTTTGTAGTCTGCCCTCATCGCTGTGAAACAGGCACTGATCGTCTGCATATAGAAGTTCATTTATTTCATGTGGGTCAGTTGTTTCATCTGGAGTAAAGAGTTCTAAATTTTCTGAATCTGTTCTGTCAAGACTTGCTTCTTTGAATATTCCGTCAACGTAGATATTAAATAGCAAAGGAGAGAGCACACATCCCTGTCTCACTCCCGTATTGACTGTGAATATATCTGATATACCTTCTTGTGTTCTTACTGTACTTCGGTTCGAGTGATACATGGCTATGATGTTTTCTAGCAATTGTCCTTGTATCCCATAGTCTTCAAGGATGGTCCATAATTTGTATCTGTCTACTCTATTGAAAGCCTTTTCCTGATCTACAAACACAATATTCTGCTGGTCATTATATTCGATAGTTTTTTCACATATTTGTCTAAGTGTAAATAATGCATCAGTGCAACTTTTACCTTTCCAAAAACAGAACTGTACTTTGCTTAACACTAATGATGGCTAAAAACTCTGTGGTCAGAAACACTAATAATGGGTGACAAATTTGTGGTCAGAAGCACTAATGATGAGTAAACACTCTGTGGTTAGAAACACTAATGATCGGTGAAAACTCTGTGGTCAGAAAGACTAATGATGGGTGAAAACTCTGTGGTCAGAAACACTAATGATGGGTGACAACTCTGTGGTCAGAGATTAATGATGGGTAAAATCTATGTGGTCAGAAAGACGAATGATGGGTAAAAACTTTGTGGTCAGAAAGACTAATGGTGGGTGACAACTCTGTGGTCAGAAACACTAATGATGGGTGACAACTCTGTGTTCAGAAAGACTAATAATGGTTAAAAACTTTGTGGTCAGAAAGACAAATGATTGGTAGAAACTTTGTGGTGAGAAAGACTAATGGTGGGTGACAACTCTGTGGTCAGAAAAACTAATGGTAGGTGACAACTCTGTGGTCAGAAACACTAATGATGGATAAATTAAACTCTGCAGTCAGAAAGACTAATAATGGTTAAATTCTGTGGTCAGAAACACTAATGATGGGTAAAATCTGTGTGGTCAGAAACACTAATGATGGGTAAAAACTTTGTGGTCAGAAATACTAATGATGGGTGACAACTCTGTGGTCAGAAACACTAATGTATGGAAATTCTAAGGTCAGAAGCACTAATGATGGATGTAAATTCTGTGGTGAACCACTATCCTTGACAGTTGGCTCACTTGACGCCATAATGTGATATCACTCATTAAGATAACATTTGTGGATTATCACACAGTGTATATTATGTAACAGACGAATGTATCCTGGTTCAGGTTATTCAAACAATGGAAATAATAAAAGACCAGACAGTGAACTAGTGCTTGAAAACATTTATTTAACAATACTTACTGGTTTGCATACAATAAAAACATAATAAACTACACTAAATTGAATAAAAAGTCTGACTATATTTGTATTAATGATGTTATCATATGTTTGTTATTATACATAATATCACAAACAAGTTAGGACAGACATGTATTTAGGTAAGACAGATCACTAACAAAATGTATTTCTAGTGATGTCTTCATAAAGTCTTCCCACATTTCATGTTCATAATACAAGTATCAACACATACATACTAATAAAATTAATGCTAATAACTATATATAAATATATATATATATATATATATATATATATATATATATATATATATATATATATATATATATATATATATATATATATATATATAAATATATATATATATATATATATATATATATATATATATATATATATATATATATATATATATATATATATATCTGAAAATAACTGAAATAAGAACAGCTGTAAAGTATACAGAAACCCTACTATCTTTGAAGTATCACAGATCAAATTTAACAGGAAAAAAAACCTTGTATATAGAAGGTATATTTTGCTAAAATACAAAATTTAAAATTGGTAAATTATGGCCTCACCGAGGAACTTAATTCTGAACAATACACACAATACAATACACAAGACATCTAGTAATGTTCTCACAAGATGGCACATTGGCACTGATAAAGTGTAACTGTGTATAGTTTATGCAAGTCCATCACAGATATAAAAACAGAATAAGACCAGCAAATATTGCATTTGATTCAATGAAGAAGATCGTATGCAATAAATTCGGGTTGTTGGAGGTTAAAAAACAGAGTTTTTGCATCTTACATAGAACCATATTTAACATATGACTGTGGTTAGTGGACAATTAGTGCACAGGCACACATATCCCTTGAGGTCTCAGAGATGTGCTGTTACAAATTGCGCTTGAAAATTTCTTGGACAGCCAAAATAAATAAACTTAACTGTTGCGAAAGAGGTTAAGACACAAAGACAGCTTATGACAAACAGAAATCAGTTATCAGTTAGGATATCTTCATTGCACTCCGGACATGTCCATAGGTGCTCAGATCCTCCCCCCAGCATATGCATCAGCGTCCGGTGGCTAATAGTGCCAGTTCTGTGTTGGTTGACGTTTCGTTTTCCCAATGTACCTCTCGCGTCTGGCTGTGCCGATTCTTACTCCCAAGTCTTTCATCCTGGACAGCGAAGTGGAATCACTGACGTCAAAGTCCTCTGTTCTCGCCATATCTTTGAGGACGTTAATAACATCGGCACGATCCATGGGCTGGCCATCTACAGGGGGTGCAGAGCCAGCCAGTTTATCAGCTCGTTCATTTCCCTCGACTCCCGCATGTCCCGGGACGAAGATGAAGGTGACTTTAAGGACAACAGACTTCCGCAGCGACTCAGTCCACTGTCTGCGTACAGATCCAGCTTCGACAAACAGAAAGAGACTGTTGACATTGCTTGCCCACATTATGAGATGAGAAATTGCCCACATTATGAGATGAGAAATTGCCCACATTATGAGAAGAGAAACATTGGAACATATGACAACTGGTAAGATTTGTGGGAAGAGAGATACAGGAAGAAGTGAGAGTATAGATATGGAAAGTTAGAATGAATGCTATGTCTCTTAGTGTAGATATGGAAAGTTTAGAATGGATGCTATGACTCTTAATATTGATATGGGAAGTTTAGAATGGATGTTATGACTCTTAATGTAGATATGGAAAGTTCAGAATGGATGCTATGGCATGAGCAACTGTCACCTGTGATGGCCTCAAACCTACACAAACGTGTGTGGATCTATCCCTCCAGCACAGATGGGCACGTACATGAGAAAGCTGACATGTGTTGGACAGGACCCGTACATTTGGAATACTGATACATGTGTAATTAACATAGATGATGATTGCAAGAGTGAGCAGATATGTTGGCTTCAAAGGCATCTATCATTATGACAGTGAAGACAGACAAAATATGCTGTGGGAAATACATGGCAGGCTGGTAAATGGTGACATGTCTTGATAAATCATCTTGAGTACAACAGATGGGAGTGCGGAACTGAGTATGGAACCCATTGCAATTATCTGAGAATTTAACAATTTTTAACAACATAAACACGTTTAATAGAATAACAAGGTGTTCTGTTCTCTAAACTTTGATGGCAACAAGTCGTAGGGCCAGGTCAAGGACTTCTTCATATCTCAAGGTATAGTATTCAAAACCCTCCTGTGAAGTAAATAACACTATACTACATGGAAAATATCAAAAACATGGAGAACGACTGAAACAATTATTAATAAACTACAAATAGTCACTACATGTTGTCTGCACAGAATAGAAGGGGTAACTTGGTGCCTGCACAGAATCACCAATGTGGAGCCCATGAAGAGGAGGCTGATTAAGTACAGAAGAAATGAGCAAAGGTTGTCTCAGAGAGGCTTCATCCCAGCAGAGACCATGGGGGAATTCCTCCTACATTCATCAGAGGGGTGTCTGACCAGATACCCTGATGTGAAGATGACGAGAGGTCAATATAAACCCTGGTATATCAGTGCTTCAGCGTTTGCGTTGAATCCAGTTGTGGACATTTAACTTTACATAATAAGGAACCCAGAGATTTTATACTCTCCCCCAATTTTTAGATAGCACATCATATGCCTAGCTCTCTCAGACTCCCTTTATTATCTATCCCCCAATGGATGTCTCTTTTCCTAATGTGTTGTTTGTCCATTAAGAATGATGACGACCATTCATTTCATCCAGTGGGGTTGAAAGTATGGAGCCATAAGTTCTAAGATAGCTGATAAGGCCTATGTTGGCTCGAAATGTTCTCGAATGCTTGACGTTCCAGGAGGAAGATCTCCTGCAGTGGTTTTTCTGTCCAGCCTTTTCTTCACAGCTCTTGCAGTCCTGGTTGCTTCACAAGTGACTGCACCCTTACGTAATGATATATGCCACAAATTTTGGTCTTTGGCAGCAGTCTCCCAGGTGTCAAGATGAATTCCAAAAGCTTTCAGTGAGATTTTCAGTGTCTTTAAAGCATTTCCTCTGGCCGCCTTGGGAGCGTTTACCACAATGCAGCTCACCGTAAAAAAATTTGTTGAGGGAGCCTGTGATCTGGCATGCGAGTTAAGTGATCAGCCCAGCGAATCTGATTCTTCATTAGTAGAGTGTGGATACTGGGCATGGATGTTCTTTCTAGGAATTCAGTGTCTGGGATCTTGTCTTGCCATTTAATCTTTAAAAAAAAAAAAGTTGCTTAAAAGTCGACAGGGTCAACTTCATTGCACCAGGTTTTATCCATATGGCTCAGTCTCTTTCCGCAGCATTGAAAGCATCGCACGAACTCCGTAGCTCTACGATGACCCACAGGAGTCTCCGAAAAATTTCCACTCGTGAACCGAAGGACGCAGCCCGGAATCAAACCCACAACCATTTAATCTTCAATAGTTTCCTAAGGCTAACTGTGTGGAAGTGGTTTAATTTCCTAGCGTGTCACTGATAAACAGCCCAGGTTTCACAAGCATATAGCAGTGTGGATAATATAACTGCTTTGTAGACTTTCAGCTTTGTTTGCAGGCTTATTCCATTTCTGTCCCACACATTCTTGTACAGTCAGCCAAAGACCGCGCTGGCCTTGGAGATTCTTGCATTCACTTCATCATCAATTGTGGCAGCTTGTGATACAGTGCTGCCAAGATAGGTGAATTTGACCACAACACTTAGACTATGACCATTCACTTTGATATTCGGCACGGTGTGATTAATCCCTGGAGCTAGCTGGCTGGTACATAACAACAGTCTTCTCCAAGTTGATATTGAGCCCAAAGTTGGCACAGGAATATGAGAAAGCTGAAACATTGTGTTACTTTATTTCTAATGGACTCTTGCTGTTACTTTTTTTTATCCGCTTGCTGAATGAGGGTTCTACAATTTTACAGGATGTTGGGTGGACATCATGTTATTATATTTATAATATCCATCACCTGTGTAATTTCTTGATGATAGTATTCAAATGTGCCAGTCAATATGACTTATATAAAGATAAAGGTAGTCCTACAGCAAGGACTATCATTTGTGTGTGAAGTTTTCAATCAATCAATCAATCATGTGCCATGCCGGAAAGCGTGGGCGGTCATGACTCAGCATTTCACTCGGTCACCAGAGTCGTGGATCAGCTCAGTGTTTCTGTCTCGTCCATGCCATGTGAAGTTTTAGGCCTTCATATATTCTAAACCAGTGTTTCTCAACTTTCTTGGCCCATGCAACCCTTAATCATATGTTCAGAATGTCATTCCTTCCACCCTTTCATATTCCCTCCCTATAAATACCCCCTCCCCGCCCCTGTTTAGTTTAGTTTAGTCGATGGATCAACATCACGGCACACGGGTGCAACCCATAAGTGCTCCGTTTTCCTCCTAACTCAGATCTAAGTTTGGAGAAACTCAGCTCAGTGCACGAACTCCGTACCACCGGCGAGGATCCTGAAAATACTTTGGGTAGATTTTTAACTTGAAATTTTGCCCGGGCAGTGCTGTTAGGCTACTCTTTTTCGAATTCCAACTGCCACGTGCGCAACAATACACACGGGCATCTGATCTCACTACCCAGAGACCAGGGGAAATTTTATTATTAGAAGTCCACATGAAAGAATCATGGCTTCACCAGGACTTGAACCCGGGACCTCCAGCACTCGAGGCGGACATCATACCTCGATACCACGCAGCTCCCCGCCCCTACACTGTATACGTAAAAATGGAAGCCAAATTTAATAACACATACTAGAACAAGTCTAGACGTCTACATAACATGTGATTTGCAGGTCTGCTTACGTTATAAAATGAATTTCAGAAGGGCTAGAAGTACAGAACCATAAAGTATGGGGGGTTTTCTCACATGGCTCTGTCTCTTACCGCAGGGTGACCCGCCGAAAGTGTCGCACAAAGCACGAACTCCGCAGCTTCAGCACCGACTCCCAATGAGGTCTTTCTGGTGACTGCCGAGTCCATAGACGATGAACTGTGGTATTCGTGGATGAATTTTGTATTGGCTTTCTGACGGCGGCATTATGCACAGTGTACCTGCGTGGGCTTGTAAGATTGCTGAGACTCCTGTCTATTCCACTTTTCACATTGGACAGTGGGGAGCATTTTGTGTGATATTCGCTGGCAAGGGAATGGGGCATAATGGGGACGATCCATTGTGGTGAAGTTGGAACCTCGACTAACTAACTAACTAACTAACTAACTAACTAACTAAAGTATGGAGGGGAAAACAATATCAAGTAATCAGTTCTTGTATTAACGCAATCTTGAAATTATCTTAATTCCCCCCCCCCCCCCCCCCCACTCTAGAATTCCTCGAGGGGAGGGGGGAAGAAGAAAATTCCCCACCGGTTGAGAACCACTGTTCTAAACCATGACATATGAGATGGAATAGCCAGTTTCCTTCACTGTCACCTTCACTTGCCAGACAACTCCCAGACAGTTCTAAAATTGATTGAGACCCATGTTTACAAAGCTAGGATGACACCAGAACCATACTGGTCGCTAAAAAATGGTATCTCAAATGGGGATTTAACATGAAACAATGTCTTGCAAGCAAGAACACTAATCACTACTCCTAATTGCGTTTTGAAGACAATGTGAGACAAATTATACAAAAACACAGCTGAAAATGATTCAAGTCTAACCTTTGCTGCCAGGCAAGCACCAATAAACCCACTACGTGAGGCATTACACCCTCCAGCCTTCATGGTGGAGCGGATGCCATCAACGTAGCCAGTCGCAGTAATCAAACCATGCAGGGTCGACTGCATGGCTTCTGGCAAATCTGGATGGGGAAAAATGCAACAACACATATGGGGTGTATTTTTAATGACTGTGCAGTTTTTGAAAATATTGCGGTTCCAAGGTTTGTATTTACCTATTATGTTGCATTGTGTTGCATGAACTCCACAGTAAATACAAAACTTGGAACGGCAATATTTTCAAACACTGCAGCCATTAAAAATATACGCTATAGTTAACACATATTGTATTATTCTTCTGTCTGTCGTCTCCCACTGGAGAAAACGCCTTCACCCAACACAGGTCAAACCCTCCTATATGTAGACTTGTTCATGGTTGGTTGGGTTTCACAGGGAAAGTTTTCTATGGGATGAGGTAGACAATTATAATCGGAATCTATTTAGTCGTCTCTTGAAGGTTACAGTGTAACTAATTCTTTGCTTCCCTTTTGAGTCCGGGTAACACATAATTATCATAGATTAGTAATTATTGATGAGTCAGGTCTCAGTCAGGTATGACTGAACTAATCAATGATGGTAGACTGTACTACCTGCTTTCTGTTAGCGCAGAATGTTGGGCGGCGCTCACCAAACCTGAAACGCCACATTGTTCCAAGACTTTGGTCTGATGAGAGCAATTGGGAGGGTACAAGTCTTATCCTAGTGCGAGCAAATGCAACCTAAAGACTAATTCTCATGGCAGGGCAGACAAGCCCTAAGCCTTGGTCGGCAACTGGTCTAGAATGGAAGCTCCGACAGGCTGGCAAGAGTGTTGCTATGCAGATCCGGTGCCTTCTGCAGCTTGTCTTGTTCCAGACGTATTGATGTTACCTTTCCTCTCTGAAGCCAAGAGAGGAATCATGCTGCAAGGGCAAAACATGGTCTCTAAATTCAGCCTAGACTCTGTGTTATGAAGAGATTAACTCCATTTTACATGTCAAGACAGTCACGTGCCAGCCAGTTAACCAGTAATTATTGGAGCTATAGTGGTTAGTGTGCTTCCTTGCAACGGCAGTGGCCAGAGTTTAATCTCCAGCAGCAAAAGTATTCTTGTTTCCTTCCAGTACAGCTCTGAGACTCTAGGATGTTTCCTTAGTCACTCAATGAGTATGCTCAGGAAGATAGAGATGGGGTGGGTCCAAAGACAGTGGTTTTTGTCTCTGGGCAGTCACGGCTGGCAAAGATTAATTTAATTTTCGTGCCAGGGCATGCAGGTGTACAAGGAAATGAGCAGGCTGACAGGCTTGCAGGTAAGGCTACTGTAGAGGGCAGACAGCCATGGACCAGGCTGATATACTGAATGCTCTATGAGAGGTAAGTCATTTGCGAGAACCAAGTGATGACTGTGAGTCTACAACCATGGTCAGACTGCGAGAACAGCAAGTTAAAAGAGGTGTAGCCAAACAAGAATACTATGCAGGAAGCCAAAGAAGATTAATAAACCAACACAGAACTGGTGTCGTTAGCTGCTACATGCTGTGAGATTTACTGAGGAGGGGATCCGCGCACTTATAGACTGAATGATTTAATGTGCAATGAGGATGATCTGTCAACTAACTAACTGCCCTGAGACGAACCCAGCCTCATAAAATGAGTGCTGGATAATTTTCTAAGAAGTGTGTCGGAAGGAAAGGTGACATGAAAGGGACATCAATGGCATGGCATTTTCAGTTCATCAAATTTACTGTTTTGTAAATTTCACAGCTTTAAAGATTTCTTTGTTCTTTATTTCATTTAACACATTGGTACACCTATTTCATATGCTATTCTCTTTTGTTACAATTACAAAATTGATAGATCCAGAGAGTCTACCCTTCTAACTTGCACGTCTTGTGGCCAATCTTTGCTATAAGCTTACTGGTCATCAATAAGCTGTAGGTCAGCATGGCCGAATGGAGAAGACCGCTCGTTCTTACTCTTTTGGTGTGCTGATGCCGAGGTAGCGGGTTGAAACCCTACATCGGTCAACTGGACTAAACTGTTGGTGCCTTGTCTTTGACTTGGGGACGTAAATTACAAGTACCTCTGAAGGAGTGGGTTCACCTGATGGTGAGGGACGAACGAACAAACAAACAAACAAACTTTATTTCCAAATGGTCACACATTGGGCACGCAGGCCCATCTTACATTCAGCCCTTCCATATCTCTCATCTTTCGTTCATCACTTGTGCATGTTACTTTCACATAGGAAAAAAACATTGTCAAATGGATTTTCTAAACATAAACAATGCATATTACCATGTTACGAGACAGGCAGACACAGGTACACATGCACATTCATAAATACACACACACACATACACACTTGCATACATACTTACAATTATTTACACAAACTCTCACAGTTATACACACACTCAATAACATACAAATGCACAGTCCCTCACTGGTAATAGGTGGTGATCTACCTGCTCTTCTGAGATATACACACATGATCCCAAAGGGCCACGACCACGTCTGCCTCATCTTGCACCAATACCTCACCAAGCAGTGCAGAACCAGTCAATCCGTCCGCCTGCTCATTTCCCACCACACCAGCAGGTCCTGGGGAGAAAATCCAAAAACTGCCCTCTATGTTTCATTGATTGATTTAGGAACTGACATCACAGTATTCGGCATTCCCATAAGCGCTCCGTCCCCATCTTCAGCAGCCAGCGAAGAGTTTCATTATTGAATGGAAACCTGCCACTCTGCCCGAAGCATGCCCAGCTTCACTTTTCTCATCGTACTTTGTGATCCGTTACAATCACGATATGCATGTCCTGTTTGTATGTTGTGAGAATTCTGTATTACAAGTAATCGCATACAATTTTGAAAACAGACCCGTTAAATGATGTTAAATAACATTCACTTACATCAGTTCTTCTTGAATACCTTTGACACAGCTTCAATGTGTGGGGTGCTTCTAGCTTGAATAACTTGTCTGATTGCCCAACCACTGCTATATCCAGGTCCTGGGGATTTTTGCGATTACGATCACTAAGTGCAGATACAACAATAGCAAGAACATCTTCTGGGTTTCCATTCAAGATGTACTGTTCTAGAACTCTGTGGTTCAAACAACAGAAATCAAATGTTAATGACAAACACTATTAGTCTGCATGTAATTACAATTGCCATGATGCCATAGACCTAAACCAGGCTATGAATTAAGAGACAAAGTTTGCACAACATGAGCTAAAGAAGATTGGGAAAATGTGCAAGACGTTTTGTGTGCAGGCGTGAAAGCGTCATGAAAAACATCACTGAGAGATCAGTTAGACTTGGGCTGCCGTCCAGCTCGGACGCGGCATGTCTTCTGGAGCTTGGCTAACAGTCCGTTATGCCGCTCTTTGTGTTCAGCAGTGTGTATGTCAGATGTCAGGTACATTACATTCCCTGTGGAGCGATTTAGTGTCAGAAAATCGTCGACATATTAAAGTCAATTTGCGAGAGGAAAGTCTTTGTGGAGTTTTGTTCCAGTGGCTGTTTTTGGTCTTCAGTTAAGCAAGGAGAACTAGAAGGTATCAAATATTATTGTTATTATGTCAAACCCTAGATGCATCGGTAGCCTCTATATAACTTCACTCCTTGGCAATGGGGTTTCGTACCGGTAGTAATGATTATGAACTCGTGATTTATTATTAATTTATGACATATTAGTAACAATGGATCATTCAAGAGATCGAGCTGAATACAAATGAAGGTCAAGGTCGAATGCAAATTCTTATCACGACATCATTATATATAATTGATTTTGGTGAAGTAGTCTCAAAACCAAATAGCCAATTCTGAGCAGTGGTGATGACATCATTATTTGGTCGTACACAAAACATCCGGAAAGGAAAGTATGAAGATCTTATGATTTTAATTCAAGGAACTGTTCAACTACTATCTAGTCGCATTTTGTCTGATAGATCGAGTGATGAAATTCAACAGCTATCACATTTAGTTGACGGAAGAAATGACTTAAGAACATTCATACGATAATGAAGATTCATTTGGCCATCATTAATTACTAAGTACATTTGGTTGAACAAACAACAAATTGACAGTACTACTAGAATTTACGCAAGTTCAGAACATGTAATTATATTGATCTACATAAACATTTGATATTTCCGGCGACACGAACATCATAACATTATCTAAAATGTCGTTACTGTTGGTTCTGAAGATGGAATATCTTTATTACAGTTAACAAAGATATGAAATTTGAACTCAGATCACGATACCATTTGTCATTTGATCATATTCACAGATACAGGAAAATGTAGTTCAACGTGAAATAAATCGACATATAAACTGTTGTAGTCATAGTTGTGTTAAAGTGAAGGAAAGCGTACATGGACAGTAAATTATTACTCTTCAAGACGTATGTGTGATAGAAGAGCATGAAAATTGCGTTTGGACCAGGATGTTGTTCGACGGTATTCGAAAATCTCGACTGTGATCTACGGTATTACTGGTTCATCATTTGAATCCGTACCGCTTGTTCTCATCTACTTCGGTTGCTGACCTGGTATAACAGGCACGCCGAAAGAGACAACTACCGATTATCTGATAGTAACTCGTAAAAAGATGCTAATAAAACGGCATCGAACTGTATGATTCACACGTCAGATTCCGTATACTCCAGTTCACATTTTTTGTCTCAAATACTTGATCCTTGAAATGCTTGAACCTATGTGCCAACATGTTTGTTGTTACACACAAGAATACGTCAGAAAAATAAAAAGACAAACAGTTGTCAGAGGAATTACATATATACACAGTTCTCCAAGAACGTTCGAAAGAAATTTCTTGAAGTACAACAACACAAGACTATAAATTTACATTTAAACAGTCGAAATTCACTGAACTTTGAAAAATTTTATTAAACATTTAATTCCTAAACGAAGTTTGGATGAATCAAATTGATCGTGAACATTGGGAAATTTAAAACTTGGATGAAAGCAAGTGAATCTTATTTCAAAATATGAACCAAAATTTTTCAGAACTTAAAATATATTATTTATTCTTGAATTTGAGAAAATTTTTTGAAAAAATTCGAAGCAATGAAATTCGATATTCGAAAATTTAAAAAAAAAATTCTTGCGTACAAAAAGGTCAATTTGAGGAAAAGAATTATCGAAAAATACAATGTACAAGATGTCAAGAAACCCAAAAGATAATTATATCTTAAATACGACTTTAATGAAGACAGTATGAATTACATACACGAAACAGTCTACATTCAATTATGAAGCTAAAATCATGACCAATTTTTCTACAAAAAAATACCAATATCTTTCAGTTTCGAATTTGGTTCGATCTTGTCAAAAAAGGGTACATACTTCTTTGGCTACATTTCAAAACTGAGAGATATCAATGCATTTTCCAACTTTAAGGATATTTTTTCACATCGTATTGCTTTTAGAAATTGCTCAAAGACATTGAATCACAAACCTCAAATCGTATTCGAGACCAGAAGAAGTTCCAATCAACATATTCAACATAGACTATAATTTTTCGAGTAAGGCCAATCGATCGCCTTGGGTACATCGTTTGAGACTTCGTTATATGGATGTCAAATTATTCAATCATGAAATCTACTTCAATCGTTCTATACAGTGGAATATTCGTTTTAGGAACAATCAACCATGGATAACGATAACTTTATCAGTGATAGGTTATAACATACACGGATATGGTAACCCTGTTTATAAGAGGGAAAAACAGAAAACTAAAAATGAATGACATTTAAAGACGTCCCAGTCTCTAATAAACCTGAAAGTTAAAGATAATTTAATTTAATTTACATCGTCATAAATAAAAGAATGTCATGTTGTTCTCACGTGAATCCAGCAGTGTTTAAAGGGTGTTCATGAGTTCAATGATAGTAAACTAGGTGAATGGTGTTAATTTGTTTTCTTCGTTGGTGATGGGCATTAATCTCTTTTATTATGCTAAATTTTAGTATACAGACCCTTACATATTTTTTTTAAACTTTTCATTGGTCTTACAATTAGTTTTGATTTACTGCTTGATCATACGAAAAGGTTTGTCATTTTTGTTAAAAAAAAAGGGTACAGAGGAAAACACAGTGGTGTGAGGGTCGGTGGGGTGTACTGGGATAGAAGCAACTCCCCTGAGGGATGTAACAGTACACTAGAATTGTACCAGGATATGCGAATATGGAGGTGTACTATGGACTAACCAGCGTCATTAGTCTAAGAGTTTGGGGAAACTCTCTTTGAGCAAAGCGAAGGCAGTCGATTTCATACCGAGATATGATCGTAGAAATTTAAAAGTGATTTATGTACAAACTTAATGGTTATATCAGCATTTTACAAGCACCGATGGGCAGATTAAAGCATTATGATTTAGCTTCTCTGCATACAGTGTGAGCATTGGGCAATGATACCACATTACAACAGTCGATTAAGAGAAGATTATCCTGTGGAGTGATGTTCATGAAGATAAATGGGAACAGTATGAAGAGTATTAGTTTTATCCTTAAAGGGAGAAAAAAGAATATTTACGGAAATATGATTGGTTAATTGTCATTATTTACACAAAGAGAGCTGGTGCTATTATAACATTGCGGGTTTAATAAATTTATTTGTTGTATTATTGGTTAGGCATTGTATTATATTATATATTAAGAATAAGTATTAGATAATATGGAATTTTGGTAAGACAGACGACACCACTCTTCATCACAGAATAAAGTGACAAAATTTTTTCAACATTTTGAAAGTTGGAGGGGTGAATGCCATAGACCTAAACCCGGGTATGAATTAAAAGACAAAGTTTGCACAACAGACTAAAGAAGATTGGGAAAATGTGCAAGACGTTTTGTGTGCAGGCGCGAAAGCGTCATGAAAAACATCACTGAGAGATTAGTTAGACTTGGGCTGCCGTCCAGCTCGGACGCGGCATGTCTTCTGGAGCATGGCTAACAGTCCGTTATGCCGCTCTTTGTGTTCAGCAGTGTGTATGTCAGATGTCAGGTACATTACATTCCCTGTGGAGCGATTGAGTGTCAGAAAATCGTCGACATAATAAAGTCAATTTGCGAGAGGAAAGTCTTTGTGGAGTTTTGTTCCAGTGGCTGTTTTTGGTCTTCAGTTAAGCAAAGAGAACTAGAAGGTATCAAATATTATTGTTATTATGTCAAACCCTAGATGCATCGGTAGCCTCGATAACTTCACTCCTTGGCACATGAGAACTTCTCTTTGTTTTTTTTAATCTATAAAAATTTCACAGGGGGTTGGGGGTTAATGAGCGATTTTCAAAATTTTCTGACATAAAGTGAGGTTAAAAATAAACCACAGGGGGTTTGGAAACAGACTACCTTGTGCTGATTTTGATGGTATGAGCGTCAGTCATCAAGAAAGCAACAGCAGATTATTGAACAGAAAAATTGTCTAATAAAGCAAAAGCAGGTAAAAAATGTTGGGGTTGACTGTGAAGTCCTGAAAAGGACATATAACTAACTGAACTACCCTCTAAGCAATGGGTGGGAGACTGAGCACAATGGAACACCTGTAGAGGGTACACCACCAACTAAGGCCTAATCCCAGCCTGTCCTCATGTGGTGTGCTGAATCAAAGAATACCATGGACAGACAGAAAAACTAATGACCAAGTCCTACAAGAAACAAATTAAAATCGTAAACTGATTCGAGAAATTAGACGTGGACAGTCAATATGTTTTGATCACGTTATGAGAAGAAATACATTGGAGAACTTGGTGACAACTGGAAGATCGAGGGGGAGAGAACACGGGGAAGACCGAGAAGTAATACCTGGATGGCTTGACCACATGGCATGGTTGGGATAGAACACTGAGCTGATCCATGATTCTGATGATCGAGTGAGATGGCGAAACATGATCGCCCAAGCTTATTGGCATGGCACATGATGATGATGAATCAAAACATGTTTGCTTCCTGATATGCCTCCTCGTAGACACAAAGTCCCAGTGCCAGTCTTGCACTCCTCGTTGGTTTCTGAGCTTGGATAGGGGAAGGACAGTTCTACCGCACAGTCCGCTTGCAGATGGTACTTTGGTACCAGGTAGGGAGAGAAATCTTCACACCCATCTCTGATAGATTAGGCCCTCTTCAGAGCTCAGATGACCTCAGTGCAAATGTATGGACCCAAACAAGATAAAATACAATCTTCCACAGCAATCACAACCAATCAACCAAACATACTCTGGAACAGTCACAGAGATTTCATAATCAGCTTCCACAAATACATTCATAGCCAAAGCTCCTCTGCTTTATAAAATTAACTTTACCAAGGAGAAACAGCATGAAGTGCCCATAAAACTAAGCATATGTTCCTATGAAGAATAACATCAAAATAGTTACATTAAGTAACAAATCTGGTAGCTAATGATCTTATTGCTCAGATATATATATAAAAAATACAATGCTGTCCAAATTATCAGCTCTATTCCCCTCATCATCTCTGCAATCACTATTGTTACTACCAGACCGTCTGCTTCAACAATTTCACACTCACTATCACACTATGAGAGCCAGAGGAGCAGAGTGGTTAGCATACCTATCTGCCAGCCCAATGGTTATTTGTTTGAATTCACATCAAAGAGAATTGTAAACACTGACCTGGGCTCCCATTTTGACCCAGACTACAACGGGTACAAGGAAATGTTTTAGAAATTAATGGCGGTCACGTGATATTGGCCACATCATCCCTCAAATGCTGATTGGTCTATACAAATATGGGACCAGCAGCATATTGCTGATACAGGCTGTATTTTTAATAACTGTGCAGTTTTTGAAAATATTGCCGTTCCAAGTTTTGTATTTACCTATTATGTTGCAATGTGTTGCATGAACTCCACAGTAGGTAAATATAAAACTTGGAACGGTAATAGTTTCAAAAACTGCGCAGTCATTATAAATACACCCTATACAACTCAAGGCATGTAAAGAGGGTCCTATACTTTACATTTTTGAATGTTGCATGTCTTTTGCAGGGTGCTGCAATCAATCCCAGGTTGAATTTATAGACAATTTCACTTTCAGTAGTTTGCCATTGCTTTCTGACCCAGAAGTCGACATTTAAGTCCAACTTAATGCCTGTGTAGGAAATAAACGCTATTACCTTGCCATAAACACATCAGAAGTTTACGAGTCAGTGCTCTTACTCTATACTTACTTACCCAAAGTTCCAGAAATGTCTATTTCATCAATGAAAGCAAAATGTAACTGAATATCAAAGACACTGACAATTAAACACTTGAAATACGTCCTTTCATTCAGGTGTCCCCTTCTAAAATGTCACAATAGATGTAGAAGGACTCTTCACTTCTGGAGTGTATTTAAACATGTGCAAATCAATGCAATTCATAGAAAGCAGCAAGCAAGTTAATTTTAAACAATGGATAACACCCCCCCCCCCCCCCCCCAACACACATGCATGCACGCAACGCACACACAGAGTGTGCTTAATCTGAAAAGGCTGACAATATTCACTTTCAGAACTCATAGTTTTTTGGGGGGTTTTATTTGTGTATTCGCTCTCTTTAAACTCAAGCACAGTCCATACACACACTACTACTACTAGTGCATTGGACTGATCTATGCACAGGAATGAGCTTTCCATATTACCAGTGTTCCTCGCTATCAGGCCAAAGATTTTAGTCCAACTGACCGGTGTTGGGGTTGAACCAGCTATCGTGGCACCAGCACACTGAAAGTTATGAGCGAGCGACACAGTGGTTAATCTGAACAGGCTGACAGTGTTCACTATCAGAGTTCACATGATTAAGTGAATTTTCATAATTACCTGGTCATTGCCAAACCTACTGCCACAGGCATGTCACAGTCCTGCAGAACTCTCAGACCCTCCTCGACTTTATCCAGCAGGTCTGGGTGTCCGGCGTACAAAGCCACCTGAGGGATAATTCTGATGGCACAATCAATCTGATCATCATTTAAGGAGCCTTAAAAACAGTTAAACCAAGAAATTCAATGACTAAGTTTGTATGTCTACATCAGTGTAATCATAAACTCTGCCTACTACTGTCACATCATGATTCGGGGATCAGCATGGCCAAATGCAGCATTCATTCTTATTTCTGAGTTGATCAAAGTTAATGTGATTTTACATATGTTTATAAAGAAAATATTTTGTAAAAACTCAGTAAAAAACAATATAAGAATGCTGAATATCCACTGGACAGCTAAAATTAGCAATTTTGACATTTTGAAGAAGGCTAAGTTGCAAAGACAGCTTGTCACAAACATCAGAAAGAAGCAGTCATCATAATCAATATCATAAGCCAATATTATCATTTTATGGATAGACCAGAACAAATCAGGAAACAATAGATTACGCAACCACCTGTATACAAAATTTAAGAATTATAAATCAGCCACCTTCATATGTGGATTGGAGCAGCAGACAGCAGATCACATACTTAAGACTGTCCCAAACACGACATATCTAGGCAAACCTTCTGGCTTGGAGAACAACAGTGGAAGATTAACTTCATGGACCACTACATGAACTATAAAAAATGAGTGATGTTAGGACGCAGAGGTGTTTCCAAGGCACCAGGGCCAGGTTATATACTGGCCAAGACCTATTGACGTGTCCTCGTCGAGCGTCCTGGGCAACAGGTCCCTTCAGGGTCCTGGCTAAAGTCAGTAGGATCGCCGATTCCTCCGAAGTCGGAGAGTGTCTAACTGTACGGCGAGGAACCACCAGTCTGCACACCAATAAGCCAGACATGGGACAATGGATACTCACGCAAAACTCAGGTCCTGTATGACATCACACTGATGCTGGACAACAGGATGCCTTCATCCGACATACAGGACTTCGCGTTGGAGCTCAAGCCAACGAACACAAGCAAGCATGAGTGATGTTAAGCAAAAGACAACAATACAGACATAGAAAATCAATTTCAAGAGAATGAAAGAAGAAGACATGGGTTATCATCATCATTATGTGCCGTGCTGATAAGTGTGGGTGGCCATGTTTTGCCATCTTACATGATCACCAGTCATGGATCAGCTCTGTGTTCTTGTTTCAAGCATGCTACGTGATCAAGCAATCCAGATATTTACTAATCTGCCTTCACCTTATTCTTTTCCTCTCAATCTAGCCAGATGTCACCAAGTTCTCTAGGTTTTGACTGCCTGCATCTATTTTTTCTAATCAGTTTACAGTTTTCATTTGCTTCTTGTAGAACTAGCTCATTGGTTTTTCTATCTGTCCATGGTATTCTTTGTATTTTGCTCAAAAACCACATTTCCACTGTCCTTAGATGTTTTTCAGCTTGTCTGCTCATTGTCCATGTTTCACATCCATACAAAAGTACATGTTCTATGTAGCACTTCAACACTCTTTAACTTGTGGCAATTTACATCATTTTATTGATCAGTATGTTCCCAATCTTGCAAGAGGCTACCTTCGACTTAGCGATTCTTGCTCTAATCTCTTCAAGGCACCATCCATCAGATGTTATGACTATGACTTCTAGGACTGAGATGATAAATGGCCAACACTGAAACTGACCAAGGACCATCTTATTGTAAACACAAACAATCGCCTGCATCACTTGACATGCTGCAGGATATGTGGTGCTTTTGTAACTAGTACAAGATTTTACAATATCCTACTGTTCTTAATAAAATAAAAACTAAATCAATCAATCAGGTGTCATCTCCACAATGAAGGTTGGCTGCAAAGGATCTTCAACAGAAATATTTCAATTTAACTTGATAAATGCCAAAATTTATGTTAGCTATTCACCAATCCTGCTCTCTTTTCCTACAACATACTGATTTGTCTCCTTCTTTTCATACTGGCTCAAAAGTCTCATATGTGGCTTATATCAAGTGATCTGAATTAAGACCTAAAAGAGAAATTTAACAGAATTGTCAGCCTAACGGCTTCTTGCTCAACATAAAGGACACATAAGACAGTCAATCATAACATACAATTATTTTAGACTATTTTATCCAGCACACATAAGACAATCAATTATATCATATAACTATTTTAGAGTGGTTTATCTGCCACACATTAGGAACATATGTTTTCATTAATCTTGTAATTGTGTATGTCTGTATGTGCAACACAAAGACTCTAAAAGTGTCAGCCATCTTATATGCCAGTTTTTCATGCTTCCAGCTAACACCTTAAACAACATATTATAAAAAATGTAATCACAACTACACATGTAACATAATGTATTTCTGCATTCTATTCTGAAAAAGACTTTCTTGACAAGTACCCAGCAACAATCTCTGAGCACATATACTAAATGTCAGCAGAAATGTTGCTCATTCTATGAAGCTCACTATCCTGATAGAAATATATTTTTTTCATATAGCCTATGCATTATATAATTAAGTTGAGGTAGCCAATGACTTTGCTTGCCACACTTCCATTCCATACAAAATACACAAAGTTTCACATTTATCCACGATATTTCACATGGCTGATGTTGCCCTCACAGTTCTATTAATTGAACAGTCTGCTGCCACTACTAGGAATCAAACTTAGACTACTGAATATATGTCTGTTTGAGTGAATGCATGGCGTATATGTGTATGCCGTGGTGCATGATTAGATGCCTGTATGTATGATAGAAAAAAGCAAGTTAAAAAAAAGCCCTGGCCAAAAAAGAACACTAAGCAGGAAGCCCAAAAAGAGAAAAAAAACAAAAC
>JACEFZ010006080.1:0-29288 GCA_014155875.1 Cepaea nemoralis | reverse complement strand
TACGGATAATATGTGTTGCCCATACAGCATGCTCCATCTCTCTGCCTGCCTAGTTTACCCCAGAGGAAGGGTAAGACCAATACATCTGGAACAAGACAAGCTGCGCAAGATGCTGGATCAGCAAAGCAATGTTTTTACTGTCCGCCTGTCGGACCTTCGATCCTAAACCAATTGCCCCCAAAGTTTAGGACCAGGTCTGTCCTGCCAGAACACTTAGTCTTTAGGTGACCTAATTGTGTTTAAATCGTCAAAGTTCTAAGTACAAATCCATACATTATCGTTTTCAAAATGGGAATAGCTCACAACATGTACCATAGTTCAGTTGTATGCCTATTTCTTTTAATTAATCAGCTAATATTAATGAAGATTCTTTCTGGAGGTTTGGGTACCATGTTCTATTTGATTTAAAACCAGGTTTGGTAATAGTTGTGCCCGGAGGGCAAAGTCAAAACCAAACCAAGGTCATGCCAAGAGCAAACTAAGGTTAGGGTTTGGGGGCCGATGGGCAAGGGTAGACCAAGAGCAGATCAAGGTTGGGCTCAGAAGGCACAGGGGGCCCCGCCAGGCCCCAACCCAATGTTTACAGGCTAGGAGCCGAGGGGCCCGCCGGACCCAACCCAGTGTTTACTATGTGACCGCCGCCCAGTTTACAAATCTGGGTTCAGTGAGCTTGGGGCACCTCCATGCTTCCCCCAAAGGGGTTTCCCCCAAGCTGTGGGTGTGCCATTCGAGATATATCGCCCACCTGATATAGACTTTCAAGATACGGATAGGTAAAAAGACATGTCAATGGCTTAAATTAAGCGCTACCGAGCTCGGGGGCCGCCGATGTATTGGAGAACACTGTAAGATTCTCGTGATGAATACCATCACAGGATAAAACCATTCAGATCCGAGTTTCGGCGTTTGGCTGCAATAGAGCCTTTTTAATCTTCTATTAGAGGTGTGTGCCCATAATATTTACCGAATCATTTGCTACAATGCATACGGCAAAAGAACTGAGTGAATGCATTGGGCAGCTATTTCCCGAGTGGCAAAATGAGCCAGCCATCCAAGCTGTTATTCAATTCAATTCAACTTTATTTTCAAAGGGTCACAAATTGGGCACGCAGGCCCGCCTTACATTCGGCCCTTCCAATCACTCATCTTTCATCATTAATAGTGCATGATACATTCACATAAGAAAATACATTGTCAAATGAATGTTGTAAACATAAGCAATGCCTATTTCAATGTTATGAGACACGCCCCTCACCAACCCACACATCCCCTCCCACCATATAACCCCCACCCACCCACACACATTCCCATCCACCCACACACAACACAACCCCCACCCACCCACACCTCAATCACCCACATATATCACTCACCCCTACACACACCCTCCATCCACCCACACACACCCCACCCTCCCACACACACCCCACCCACCCACACACACCCTCACCTAGCCATACACACACCCCACCCACACACCCTACCCTCCCACACACACACCCCACCAACCAACCCTTCCTATTAACACACATCTCCCACACACACATATCCCCACAAACACACCCATCTCCAGCCCCCACACACCCACCCACCCATATCCACACACCTCCAACCACCCAGCCAAACACTGGTCCCGCAACCACACACCCCCACCAACCCACACAACCCCCACCAACCACCATCCACACACTTCCTACCGATCACCCAAACATCCCCACCCACATACACATCCCTCACCCACACACATCCCCCACCCACCGAACATCCCTTCACCCACCCACACATCTCCCCACACACCCATACATCCCTCATTCACACCCGCAGCCCCCACCCACACACACATCCCCCACCACACATCTCCCTACCCACACATACATCCCCGACCCATACACACATCCCTCACTCACCCACACACACAAACCCACACATATCCCCCTACACACACATCCCCCTACACACACACACCCTCCACACATACATCCCATACACACATCCCCCGCATACATACGTCTCCCACACACACTTCCTCACATATCGACACATACATGATGCCTCACATAATCACTTAAACTAGTATGAACAAACTCCCACTTTTTACACACGCACACACACACACACACACACACACACACACACACACACACACACACACACATACACACACTGACGATTGTCGTGAGCATTCTCACAAAAATTGTAAACAAATTGAGAAAAAATTGTACATATACATTGTGTAACTTCTTCTTCTTCTTCAGCTTTCCGAGCCATTGAGGTTCTTTGCTGCAAATACAATCCGTCTCCATTCGTCTCTCTTGCCAGTCGTTGATTCCAAGTGCTTGTAGGTCTGTACATGTATTATCTCTCCACCGTCTTCTTGGTCTACCTCGGGGTCTACGGTCATTTATTTCCTGAGTGTAGGCGAGTTTTGTTTCCCTATTATCTTCCATTCTTTCTATATGATACATTGTGTAACGTAAAAAAAAAAATAGTGATGGAATTCAACTCTCTCTCTCTCTCTCTCTCTCTCCTCTCTCTCTCTCTCTCTCTCTCTCTCTCTCTCTCTCTCTCTCTCTCTCTCTTCTTACACACACACACATACACACACACACACTAACTCTTTCACTCATTCTAAGTAATGTAACTATTTACAACATTATGGATAAGCCAATCCCAGAGGCAATTTAAAAAAGCTCTTGCTGAAGCCGTTAGCTCCAAGCCTTTCACGTCCACAGGAGGAGGAATTGCTCCGCAATAAGCGAAGCAAAGCATTGTTGGAAGCATTTGACCCCCTCAGATAAGATGATGCACCTACATGGGAAGACATGGAAGCATTCATCCAGCAGTTTCTTGATGAGTGCAAGGTGCGCCACCAGAAGATGATTTGACTCAATATAGGCTGGTGAAGAAGTTTAGGCAGATGCCGATAAATTTCTAGCCGCAATGGTCCCCTGAACCGAGGCGCTGTTGACAAGATAGATGTCCAGTCTAGTCGGTCTAAGTTTTAACCTAATTGTCGTAAGTCTTTCTTACTTACTTTAGTGTCGTCCTTGGAGTGATGGGAATCCACACCACATTTTTATTACCCCAATATTGTTGTCTTAGAGAAACCACCAGACTCCGTCCACAAAAACTCCGTCGGTCTGCAAACCCCTTTTCTTACTCTCACTCACCCTTAGATCATGCCCCCTCTCACTCCTCCCCCAACATAAAATACTCCACAACTCTAGCTTTAACAAATAAATACAAAATAATTTATTAAGCAAAGAGATAAGTGTGAGAAGTGTGTGTTAGTAAATGTGCTAGAATGTGTGTCGAATATTCTAGTGGGTGCAGACTTAGACCAGGTAGCTGAAGAGCCCAGCCCGATCATCCCAGAAAGGATCACACCACATCTTCATTCAGTCCACGAAGACCTCACCCAGGTATGTGTCCATCCTGCTAGATGTAGATTTCCACCGGTGGCTGTTTGATCACTCAAAAGAACTAGTCACAGTCCGACCCTAAATCCTGTCTGGATCACACAGTTAATATATGTCTAATTTGTTCCTATACTTATAACACCCTTGTCTAGTGAGGACACGAACATACTGTTCTTTGAAATAAATGTACTTCCTGTCTCAAGTGTCTACTGTTCACAAGACCATTGTTATACTAACTTCCTAATAAGTTTATACTGATTTATTCCCATGTGATGGGGAATAACTGTATCTCTTTGTTTGTTCACCTGTCGTGTAAAACATACTGCCACTGGGCTGTTCCCAGGTGGTGTAAAAGAAATTCACTTTTTACTATTCTGTTCCCAAGTGATGTTTGAAACATTAATTTGACGATTGGTCTTCCTCCAAAATGGTGCGGAGAAAACAATTTCTGGTCTTCTGTTAATGTGTGACGTTTGATAATCCCTCTTATGCTTGTTCCCGTAAACCCTTTCTATCATGGGCTAAGTGCAAAAGATGTTGACCAACTGCCTGCACCAAGGTCTCCATTCTCAGTGACTTGAGTGACCTAAAGGAACCTGTCAACGAGAGAACAACACATTGGGTGATAGCAACTGTCCCCAACCTCCATTGGATGGGGGGGGGGGGTGTCCGCCTCACTCAGATACATGACAGTGAACATTCTCTGTCATGGGCATAGGAGTTCTTCACTCCGGTCTGCAGTGGGTTAAGATCAGGACAGAGCAAAATGTAAAGTGTAGACCCCTAGCAGACATCACTAGAAGATCCCATCATTGTACATTCTCCCCATCCCCCAATTTCCCCAATATCACCCCACTACACAATTCTCACTAGCAGAGCTAATTCTATTCATTACTCTAGCAAGTTTTATCGAGGCTACTGCTTATATTAACTAGGCTTAAATATACTCTCTACAATACCTTAAGCACAACACAACAGTGTCTTCGAAATCATATCCACATTTTGCCATAACAGGCACGTGTACAATTAAATCTAATTAATTTCCGCACACGGTAGATATTTTTTTAAATCCACTGCAGTGACAAACACGTCCGTGCAAGTCAATCCTCAGAGTTACACTACTTGTAAACAAAGCATGTTTTTACCCAACAGCCTTGAGTGGCCACGTGACGTTCTTTTGATGTTAACAAAGGTGGTTCAAGGGCAGATTATCCATTTCTGAATAAATTTTTTCCCCTTTGGGTTTCATCAATGTCACAATAGTAGATTATCTCCCCCTTTTGGACAATCCATGCACAAGTCGTTTCCCCCCTTTTTCTCAACATATGCCTACAATTTCCCGTCTTGTGGGGATTGTCAAAGAAGATTTCCTTGTTTGATGTTGGCGACTTAGCGGTGTCCTTGATCTAACTGGTAAACAACTGCAGATGTACATTCCGACTTTGTTTTTCTGCCCCGGGTTTAAAAAAACAAATGTAGCTTTGCACACAGGCCATGAATATGACCGTCTGTATTGTCATTATCTGGTGGATACACAGTGAAATCATGACATAGGCCCCCTCTTAAGAGAGTAGTCCATCTCACTCTTCTCCACTGTGAATTCAATCCAGATGATTCATTCCTCTTCTTCAGGAGCTGGGTGTCTTGATAAGAAGTCCGCTCCAACATTTTCCTTCCCAGGAATATACTCAACTGTGAAATTGTAGGGTTGAAGTAACAACGACCACCGCATCAAACGGGCGTTGAGCTTCTGAGAAGTAGCCAGGAACATCAGGGGCTGATGATCTGACTGGACCCGAAACTTAACTCCATACAAATAGGGCTGGAATTTTTGCACGGCCCATACGAGAGACAAACATTCTCTCTCGACGGTCGAATAATTCCTCTCAGCCTGGAGTAGTTTCTTGCTTGCGTATGCCACAGGTTTCAAAACCGAAGCATCGTCTTTCCCTTCCTGTAACAACGCTGCCCCAATCCCAATCCCACTTGCATCCGTTCTCAACACAAATGGTTTGGAAAGGTCCGGGAGCTGTAATACAGGTTTACTGACCAAGGCCTCCTTTAACTGACTATAGGCAGTCTCACATTCTGGTGTCCAAATGATTTGGTCCGGGAATCCCTTTTTCAAGGTTTCCGTCAATGGAGCTCCCAGTTCAGTGAAATGTGGGATAAATTTCTGGTAGAATCCACACAACGAGAGAAAAGATCGCACGTCCTTCTTCGTTTTTGGCCTTGGGGCATTTCTGATTTTCTCTAGGTTCTTCTCTTCTGGGACAATGTGTCCTGGAGTGATGGTGTGACCTAGAAATTCCAGAGTCTGGTAACCAATCATGCACTTGGTTGGACGAGCGGTAAGCCCTGCTTCCTTGAGTCTATTAAACACTCTCTCCAAGGATTGCAAATGGTCATCCAAGCTGCCACTGGAAATCAGAATATCATCCATGAAGGAGATGATGGCCGGATCCTGTAAAGGATCTAGTAAAGTCCTCATCATACGTGTAAACACACTAGGTGCGTTGCTGAGACCAAAGGGCATGACCTTGAATTCGTAGTGTCCACTGGGTGTACTGAAGGCCAGCAGTGGTCGAATCTCCGGTTTGACTGGTATTTGATAGTACCCCCGACTCAGATCCACCTTTGAAAAGTACCGAGCCTTATGGAGCCTAGCGAATAACTGCGTTGGATTCGGCAAAGGTTCCACCTGAAATTGTGTATGACTGTTCAGAAGTCGGTAGTCTATACACAACCGGTGTTCTCCACTTGGTTTCCGTAACAAAACTACCCCCGCATTGTATGGGGATGTGGATGGTGCAATCACGTCATCCTCCAGCAGTTTTTGTATTTCCTCCTCCAGGGCCTTTTCTTTAGAGAAGGGCACTGGGTAAACCTTCTGGCGAACAGGCTCCTGTGTAGTCAACGTCATCTCGAACTCCACCAACCTCGTTCGTCCTGGTTTATCAGTCAGTATCTCCTTATGAGACCTGAGAACCTGGGTTATCTTCTCCCTCTCCTGGGAGGTCAGATCAGGGTTCACCTGCACATCCTTGTAGGTTTCCTGGTGTACCAGGGGATTTTCCCCTGCCCTCGCTGGTTCCCACTTCTGTCTCCACTGCAACTGCCATTGCCATGAGGTGAGCTGCTTTTTCTCCGGGTCTCTCTTCGTATTTCCGCAAGAGATTGATATGGAAAATCTTCGACTTTCCCCGGATCCGGATCTGATAGTTGGTTCTGGATATTACCCTTTCCACGGGAAATGGTCCTTGCCAACCTATCTCCAGTTTGTTGTTTCCCGTTGGGAGTAGCAACAAAACTTTGTCTCCCACCTCTAGAGATCTGTCTTTAGACCTACGGTTGTAGTAAGCCGCATGTCTTTTCCTGGCCTTTTTCAAGTTTTGATTTGCCAGAGTCCATCCTTTGTGGAGTTTTTCTTTCAGTTCCTCCACGTATTGATAGGATGAGATTACTTCTTCTGACGTCCCCTCTTCAGTCCAACTCCTCAACATGGCTTCCAACGGTCCTTTGATTGGACGACCAAACAGCAACGTAGCGGGTGGTAGTCCTGTTGAGCCATGAGGAACTTCCCGATAGGCAAAGAGTGCTGCAGGGATATATTCATCCCACCTATCAGGTTTTTCCTGCGCTAGTTTCCTGAGCATTGTCATCAACGTGCCGTTGAAACGCTCTACTTGTCCATTGGCTTGAGGATGGTAAGGGCTGGTATGTATGTGGTTAGAGTGAAACACTCTAAATACCTCCTCCATGAGTTTTCCACAAAACTGGGACCCATTGTCCGTCAGAATTTGATCTGGGAAGCCTAATCTTGTAAAGGCCTCCATCAGTGCATCCGCCACTCGTTTCGAGTCAATCGTGGTCAACGGTATGGCTTCACCCCACATTGTACAGCAATCCACCATTGTGAGTATATACATGTTCCTCTTCCTAGTCCTAGGAAGTGGACCCACGATATCGATGGCTACCCTCTCGAAAGGAGAGTTCATGATGGGCATCTCACCCAGGACCACCGGTGCTGTCCAGTGTTTCGGTGCCACCCTCTGGCACTCAGGGCATGACTTCACATACCGACGCACATCCTCTGTCATTCCCGGCCAATAGTAGTGGCAGGAAATCCGCTGCATGGTGGCGGCAATACCCATATGTCCACTAAAGGAGATGGTATGCCCCATATGAAGAATCTGGGACCGGTGAGCTTTTGGGACGACCAACTGACCGTATAGGTTGTCTCCCCTTCCTGCTCTCCTGTAGAGTATCCTATTCTTCATGTAGTACTGCCCCCGTCCTGGTGGATCAGCACTTTTCTGCAGCTTTTTGTAGCAAGGACGTAAAGTATCATCCTCACTCTGGGCAGTTCGTAGCTCCCCCGGCATTGGGTTAGTCACAATTGCGTCTGCCTCTTCCGTTCTCGTCTGAGAGCGAGTCTGTATTGCTCCCATATGGATTGGCTCCCTGGGCATTCCCAGAAAGACATACCGGCAACCTAGGATTACTGGGAAAATGGGATCGGTCAATACAGCAGCCTTGATTGTGCCGGTGACATATCTTGACCGAATCTCCACGTTAGCAATGGGCAACTTCATGGCCACAGCACTCTTCTGTGCAGGCTGTATTTCCATGGTCTCACCTGTGAATTGTTCTGGGTGTACCAGATCCGCAGAAATCACGGCCTCCCCGTCCAGTCCTGTGTCGTACAAACACTCCACTTGACGACCGTTAACCTCTACCAATTCCACTACAGGTGGTTTTTCCTGGTCTGGAGTTTCTTCGTCGGCCTCGACCTGTTCAGTGGGCTCCACCTTAGGTCTCCCGGGGCACACGATGAATTTAGATTCTCCTGACTTTCTCTTGCAGTCAATAGCATTGTGCGTGTTTGACTTGCATTGGTTGCACCATTTCTCTGTCCTAGATTTTCTTGTGCCGGACTTGAGTGAGCTCTCCTGATGGTGAGCTATCTTGCTGACCTTGGCATTCTCCGTGACAACCTCCTTGGAAGTCACTTGACATGCTGCGAAGTGAGGGCTCTTAGCCTTCGATTTGCAGTCCCTCGTATTGTGAGTGGGTGACTTACAAATTGAACACCACTTCTCCGACCACGGTCGTTTTGGTGTAGAGCTCGAAGAGCTCTTGCTTCCCTCCTTCGTCTTCTCTGAACTATCCTCTGATTTTTGCACATAAGGTTCCCCCTTTTTTGTTCCAGAGCTTTTGGCTTTCTTCTTGTCATGTTTCTCCTGACTTTTGGTGTTGGTGGGAAGGTTTTCCCCGGCCTCCCCATGTACCTCTACGAACCGTTCTGCTAATTTTGTCACGAGGTCAATACGTTCCGCTCCTTGTTCTCCCAGGAATGTCCTGAGAGGTTTTGACATTTGCTTCTTCAGCTGGTCGACCACCATGAGTTCTTCCAGACTCTCATAGTCATGTGCGAACCCAGCCAAATCCATCCACTTATGGAGATAAGATTTAAGACGCAAACTGTAGGCGGCAAACAACTCCCCCCGGGTTTTCGTTTCGCTGCTCGAAATTTTTTCCGGTAGGTATGTGACGTAACCTCGAATCGTTTCAGCAGAGCCGTCTTTAACTCATCATAATTGTTCTCATGTCCTGGTGGCAGGCGAGTATAAACTTTGTATCCCGTCCCGCGTAATCCCTGGGATAGCTTAAGATTCCATTTGTTACGCTCAGACCATAGCAAATGACATAGCCTCGAGAGCGTGTGAAGGTATTGGTCAATCTTCTCTTTGTCCTCCTCGTAGACCGCCAAAGGAAACTTCATAGCATGGTAACCCTGTCCACCTACTGGTGTTGAGCCTGGGACTGAGGAACCTCCAACTGCTCCCTCAGTTTCCCCATTAGATTGACTCTTGAGCTCGAGTTCCCGCATCCTGTACTCGTGCTCCCTTTTCTGAGCTTCTTGTTCAGCTTCCAGTTTCCTAGCTGCTTGCTCAGCTTCCAGTTTTCCCAGCTGCTTGCTCAGCTTCCAGTTTCCTAGCTGCTTGCTCAGCTTCCAGTTTTCCCAGCTGCTTGCTCAGCTTCTAATTTCTTAGCTGCCTGCTCAGCTTCAAGTTCCATCCTTCTAGTGGCTTGCTCAGCTTCTATCCTCTTAGTTTCTAACTCCATCTTCCTCAATTCCAATTCGGCCTTCCGATCGTCTCTTTCTGCTTGACGATACTCTCTCTCCACTTCCTGTATGTAATCCGTTAAAGCTGAACCAGACAAACCCATTCCTTCCCCCTTTGCCCTTAGTTCTGCCCCAGTTAATTTAGGAGTGGCCATTTTTCAGACAGGTAAGTCAGCAGATAGGGTGCAGATTATCTCCAAGAGGAATATATATATAAAGAACAATCACTGTTAATCTAATAATTAAGACCACACACAACACAATCACTCAGTGACAAGAGAAGAATCAGGACCACAGACCTATGCAGACGTGTGAGGTGTGAACAGGTAAGATATGTATCCTAACCCCTATCCACATTCACTCTAGCTGGATTCTCTCTCCAACAATATCACCGTCCTCTTAGTAACGATCCCGTGTCAAAAGACCCCCTTGTCAGGAGATCCCACTGTCAAAGGATCCCGCTTCAAAAGATCCCGCTTACAAGAGATCCCGCTGTCCAAAGATCACGTTTACGAGCCCCCAATAAATGTCGTAAGTCTTTCTTACTTACTTTAGTGTCGTCCTTGGAGTGATGGGAATCCACACCACATTTTTATTACCCCAATATTGTTGTCTTAGAGAAACCACCAGACTCCGTCCCACAAACTCCGTCGGTCTGCAAACCCCTTTTTCTTACTCTCACTCCACCCTTAGATCATGCCCCCTCTCACTCCTCCCCAACATAACATACTCCACAACTCTAGCTTTAACAAATAATACAAAATAATTTATTAAGCAAAGAGTATAAGTGTGAGAAGTGTGTGTTAGTAATGTGTAGAATGTGTGTCGAATATTCTAGTGGGTGCAAGACTTAGACCAGGTAGCTGAAGAGCCAAGCCCGATCATCCCAGAAAGGATCACACCACATCTTCATTCAGTCCACGAGACCTCACACCAGGTATGTGTCCATCCTGCTAGATGTAGATTTCCACCGGTGGCTGTTGATCACTCAAAAGAACTAGTCACAGTCCGACCCTAAATCCTGTACTGATCACACAGTAATATATGTCTAATTTGTTCCTATACTTATAACACCCTTGTCTAGTGAGGACACGACATACTGTTCTTTGAAATAATGTACTTCCTGTCTCAAGTGTCTACTGTTCACAAGACCATTGTTATACTAACTTCCTAATAAGTTTATACTGATTTATTCCCATGTGATGGGGAATAACTGTATCTCTTTGTTTGTTCACCTGTCGTGTAAAACATACTGCCACTGGGCTGTTCCCAGGTGGTGTAAAAGAAATTCACTTTTTACTATTCTGTTCCCAAGTGATGTTTGAAACATTAATTTGACGATTGGTCTTCCTCCAAAATGGTGCGGAGAAAACAATTTCTGGTCTTCTGTTAATGTGTGACGTTTGATAATCCCTCTTATGCTTGTTCCCGTAAACCCTTTCTATCATGGGCTAAGTGCAAAAGATGTTGACCAACTGCCTGCACCAAGGTCTCCATTCTCAGTGACTTGAGTGACCTAAAGGAACCTGTCAACGAGAGAACAACACATTGGGTGATAGCAACTGTCCCCAACCTCCATTGGATGGGGGGGGGTGTCCGCCTCACTCAGATACATGACAGTGAACATTCTCTGTCATGGGCATAGGAGTTCTTCACTCCGGTCTGCAGTGGGTTAAGATCAGGACAGAGCAAAATGTAAAGTGTAGACCCCTAGCAGACATCACTAGAAGATCCCATCATTGTACATTCTCCCCCTCCCCAATTTCCCCAATATCACCCCACTACACAATTCTCACTAGCAGAGCTAATTCTATTCATTACTCTAGCAAGTTTTACCGAGGCTACTGCTTATATTAACTAGGCTTAAATATACTCTCTACAATACCTTAAGCACAACACAACAGTGTCTTCGAAATCATATCCACATTTTGCCATAACAGGCACGTGTACAATTAAATCTAATTAATTTCCGCACACGGTAGATATTTTTTTTAAATCCACTGCAGTGACAAACACGTCCGTGCAAGTCAATCCTCAGAGTTACACTACTTGTAAACAAAGCATGTTTTTACCCAACAGCCTTGAGTGGCCACGTGACGTTCTTTTGATGTTAACAAAGGTGGTTCAAGGGCAGATTATCCATTTCTGAATAAATTCTTTCCCTTGGGTTTCATCAATGTCACAATAGTAGATTATCTCCCCCTTTTGGACAATCCATGCACAAGTAGCTTCCCCCTTTTTCTCAACATATGCCTACAATTTCCCGTCTTGTGGGGATTGTCAAAGAAGATTTCCTTGTTTGATGTTGGCGACTTAGCGGTGTCCTTGATCTAACTGGTAAACAACTGCAGATGTACATTCCGACTTTGTTTTTCTGCCCCGGTTAAAAAACAAATGTAGCTTTGCACACAGGCCATGAATATGACCGTCTGTATTGTCATTATCTGGTGGATACACAGTGAAATCATGACACTAATGCTCGAAGCCAATCTTTGGAAACCAGACGGCCCAGGTGAAGATGCTGATATTATAGCCATGACTCCCTGCTTCCACAGTAGCAATATACCAATTTTAAATAGGGATGAAATTAATGTGACTCTTCCTCAGGCAGAAGAAAAGATTCTTAGAAGTCTGGAAGAATTCATGAAAGAGGGTTTAAGGTGGAACTTATGAGATATTTGAAGTCCGACCTCCGCGCCTCAGAATATCAGCCTTTAAGCGGTAAGAGCTCTGGTATTTCAATTTTAATTCACCGCAAACAAAGGGAATTCCAGGGCACACGTCATAACCTGGAGTCCCCTTATTCGCGCTGTATCTCGGTGTGTATGACCTTGACCGGAATAACGTTGTCGGTGTGCAGCAAATGGTTTAGTTATGTGTGTGAGTTGACCTGAATATTTCAGTGGTTGTATACTCTTGTGCACACTTAGGGGCTGTTATTGTGTGCTAATTTGAGACCCTGAAAAGGGCCCGTTCCGTTATGGCATTCTTCTAGTGGCCCTGAAAAGGGCCTATTGCTGGATGATACTGCTGTAATGCATGAGTTGACAATCACATTCTGCAGACTAGTGTTGCGGCGGTGGCCAGACTGCAGACTATTGTTGGGGTGGCCAGAATCGAACAATGTCAGCTAGAATGGTGTTGAACACATCTAGGCCAGCACATTTAGTGCGACGACGCCACATGAATTCGCACATGTAGGAATCGAGTAGATGCCTGTGTGTTCCATTCTGCCTCTTGTTTCTCTCCTTGGCCGTTCTCCACATGCGCTCGATGCATTGAGTATGTGCACCGGTGGTGGGGTCCACCAAAGTTTTCAGAGTGGTTGACGGTGAGATGCGTCAAACCGGGAATATTTCTAATTTCCCCGTATGCACGCCAGAGGTCGGAGACTACTGTTGTGCCAGGCCGAATGTGTGTGCTGATAAGTGGCAAGAGCGTTGCTGCTGTTCTGTCTGGAACACAGAACATGAAGCAGTCGCCTGTTTCACGACAGATGGCACCAAAAACCCACTGTTGTGGAAAAACTCGTCCCACGTGATTTTTGCGCCTTGTAAATAGGCTTGTCATCAATGTCAACAGTGGTATTTAGGCCCTCCTATCACTGCAGGATTGACTAGAAGTGTGTTGGCAAAAACCCCCGTAGGTAATTACTCCAATCAATACTAGCTGTCTGCGACATCCCCAACTCCAGCTGGCAAAATGAAATGCTAGTCAACTCATGAGACCAGTAGTACACAAACAGAATGATTTGTCTGTAATATGCCATGTTGCTGCAGAAAGACAACACTACTCTGCTTGTCGTGGACAGCTGCTGTCAGTTCAATAAAATTCCATGATGCAGAAAGCCAACGTAAAAATGTACTACACACACTGTGTTACCGTTCGTAGCTCCTTTTTCGCGCCATGTCGCACTGAAAAAAAACTTTATTGAACGGAGATCCCCCGCCAGTGCTATAATATAGCTGCTAACTACGCTATATATAGCTGCTAAAGCTAAATATAGCCTCGTGACGTCTGTTGCGGTGAATTAAAATTGAAGTACCAGAGCTTTTTTTTCGAACACCATACTACATCCCGCCTCGCTGTATTATTAAAGTAAAAAACAAGGACAACCGATGTTCCGACTGGGCTATTCTCTCAGCTCTCTATCCAATGGCACGCGGCGGGCATCCTTATACATTTTATAATAATAGAGCGCACCTTGGGAAGCTAACCCTTCACAGGGATTGAGTTCCGGTGCAAATCAGAGATATTAGTAATTGTGAGCGCCAAAACCCGAATATTGCGGTTAACTTCTTTGGGTTGAATAAAAGGACCCAGACAATCTGCTTAGCCGGCCAAAATAGCCAGCACAATATGGACCTCCTACTCTTGAATGACGGTGAAAAAAGCCACCACGTCTGGTTAAAAAACTTGGCTGGCATGCTACATAAAAATAGTAATCACGGCCACCATGTATATCCATGTCACCGCTGCCATCACATATACTCCACCCAAGAACTGTTAGACGGCCACAAGCCATACTTTCAAGGCATTAACGCAAAAGCCCAAAGGCCTTTCGAAATGTTTGAGGCGATTATCGTGGTCTTTTTACATATTACTTGAGGGAAAAAACTTGAATAGAAGTATTTGCTGTTTCATGAATTGTGCTTAAATCCTTTTGCTATATAGACCCGCCCAGCTGTGCAAGTTATTCTGCATGATCGCTGCACCGAATGTTGCAATGGGTTTTTATTCATTAAATTGTGCTTTTCAAAGCAATGTATTTCCTTAGCGAGTTTAAACACAGAAACCACAAACAATAGGTTGCACGATTATTGCCTGTCATATTTCGCTGCATCTTGTTACGTGCTTTCTGCAGATTTATATATCAAATAAATCTGCAGAAAGCACGTAACAAGATGCAGCGAAATATGACAGGGCAATAATCGTGCAACCTATTGTTTGTGGTTTCTGTGTTTAAACTCGCTAAGGAAATACATTGCTTTGAAAAGCACAATTTAATGAATAAAAACCCATTGCAACATTCGGTGCAGCGATCATGCAGAATAACTTGCACAGCTGGGCGGGTCTATATAGCAAAAGGATTTAAGCACAATTCATGAAACAGCAAATACTTCTATTCAAGTTTTTCCTCAAGTAATATGTAAAAAAGACCACGATAATCGCCTCAAACATTTCGAAAGGCCTTTGGGCTTTTGCGTTAATGCCTTGAAAGTATGGCTTGTGGCCGTCTAACAGTTCTTGGGTGGAGTATATGTGATGGCAGCGGTGACATGGATATACATGGTGGCCGTGATTACTATTTTTATGTAGCATGCCAGCCAAGTTTTTAACCAGACGTGGTGGCTTTTTTCACCGTCATTCAAGAGTAGGAGGTCCATATTGTGCTGGCTATTTTGGCCGGCTAAGCAGATTGTCTGGGTCCTTTTATTCAACCCAAAGAAGTTAACCGCAATATTCGGGTTTTGGCGCTCACAATTACTAATATCTCTGATTTGCACCGGAACTCAATCCCTGTGAAGGTTAGCTTCCCAAGGTGCGCTCTATTATTATAAAATGTATAAGGATGCCCGCCGCGTGCCATTGGATAGAGAGCTGAGAGAATAGCCCAGTCGGAACATCGGTTGTCCTTGTTTTTTACTTTAATAATACAGCGAGGCGGGATGTAGTATGGTGTTCGAAAAAAAAAGCTCTGGTACTTCAATTTTAATTCACCGCAACAGACGTCACGAGGCTATATTTAGCTTTAGCAGCTATATATAGCGTAGTTAGCAGCTATATATAGCACTGGCGGGGATCTCCGTTCAATTAAAGTTTTTTTTCAGTGCGGACATGGCGCGAAAAAGGAGCTACGAACGGTAACACAGTGTGTGTAGTACATTTTTACGTTGGCTTTCTGCATCATGAATTTTATTGAACTGACAGCAGCTGTCCACGACAAGCAGAGTAGTGTTGTCTTTCTGCAGCAACATGGCATATTACAGACAAATCATTCTGTTTGTGTACTACTGGTCTCATGAGTTGACTAGCATTTCATTTTGCCAGCTGGAGTTGGGGATGTCGCAGACAGCTAGTATTGATTGGAGTAATTACCTACGGGAGGTTTGTGCCAACACACTTCTAGTCAATCCTGCAGTGATAGGAGGGCCAAATACCACTGTTGACATTGATGACAGCCTATTTACAAGGCGCAAAAATCACGTGGGACGAGTTTTTCCACAACAGTGGGTTTTTGGTGCCATCTGTCGTGAAACAGGCGACTGCTTCATGTTCTGTGTTCCAGACAGAACAGCAGCAACGCTCTTGCCACTTATCAGCACACACATTCGGCCTGGCACAACAGTAGTCTCCGACCTCTGGCGTGCATACGGGGAAATTTGAAATATTCCCGGTTTGACGCATCTCACCGTCAACCACTCTGAAAACTTTGTGGACCCCACCACCGGTGCACATACTCAATGCATCGAGCGCATGTGGAGAACGGCCAAGGAGAGAAACAAGAGGCAGAATGGAACACACAGGCATCTACTCGATTCCTACATGTGCGAATTCATGTGGCGTCGTCGCACTAAATGTGCTGGCCTAGATGTGTTCAACACCATTCTAGCTGACATTGTTCGATTCTGGCAACCCCAACAATAGTCTGCAGTCTGGCCACGGCCGCAACACTAGTCTGCAGAATGTGATTGTCAACTCATGCATTCAGCAGTATCATCCAGCAATAGGCCCTTTTCAGGGCCACTAGAAGAATGCCATAACGGAACGGGCCCTTTTCAGGGTCTCAAATTAGCACACAATAACATCCCCTAAGTGTGCACAAGAGTATACAACCACTGAAATATTCAGGTCAACTCACACACATAACTAAACCATTTGCTGCACACCGACAACGTTATTCCGGTCAAGGTCATACACACCGAGATACAGCGCGAATAAGGGGACTCCAGGTTATGACGTGTGCCCTGGAATTCCCTTTGTTTGCGGTGAATTAAATTGAAATACCAGAGCTCTTACCGCTTAAAGGCTGATATTCTGAGGCGCGGAGGTCGGACTTCAAATATCTCATAAAGTTCCACCTTAAACCCTCTTTCATGAATTCTTCCAGACTTCTAAGAATCTTTTCTTCTGCCTGAGGAAGAGTCACATTAATTTCAATCCCTATTTAAAATTGGTATATTGCTACTGTGGAAGCAGGCAGTCATGGCTATAATATCAGCATCTTCACCTGGGCCGTCCTGGTTTCCAAAGATTGGCTTCGAGCATTAGTGTCATGATTTCACTGTGTATCCACCAGATAATGACAATACAGACGGTCATATTCATGGCCTGTGTGCAAAGCTACATTTGTTTTTTAACCGGGACAGAAAAACAAAGTCGGAATGTACATCTGCAGTTGTTTACCAGTTAGATCAAGGACACCGCTAGGTCGCCAACATCAAACAAGGAAATCTTCTTTGACAATCCCCACAAGACGGGAAATTGTAGGCATATGTTGAGAAAAAGGGGGAAGCGACTTGTGCATGGATTGTCAAAAAGGGGGAGATAATCTACTATTGTGACATTGATGAAACCCAAGGGAAAGAATTTATTCAGAAATGGATAATCTGCCCTTGAACCACCTTTGTTAACATCAAAAGAACGTCACGTGGCCACTCAAGGCTGTTGGGTAAAAACATGCTTTGTTTACAAGTAGTGTAACTCTGAGGATTGACTTGCACGGACGTGTTTGTCACTGCAGTGGATTTAAAAAAAATATCTACCGTGTGCGGAAATTAATTAGATTTAATTGTACACGTGCCTGTTATGGCAAAATGTGGATATGATTTCGAAGACACTGTTGTGTTGTGCTTAAGGTATTGTAGAGAGTATATTTAAGCCTAGTTAATATAAGCAGTAGCCTCGGTAAAACTTGCTAGAGTAATGAATAGAATTAGCTCTGCTAGTGAGAATTGTGTAGTGGGGTGATATTGGGGAAATTGGGGATGGGGAGAATGTACAATGATGGGATCTTCTAGTGATGTCTGCTAGGGGTCTACACTTTACATTTTGCTCTGTCCTGATCTTAACCCACTGCAGACCGGAGTGAAGAACTCCTATGCCCATGACAGAGAATGTTCACTGTCATGTATCTGAGTGAGGCGGACACCCCCCCCCCCATCCAATGGAGGTTGGGGACAGTTGCTATCACCCAATGTGTTGTTCTCTCGTTGACAGGTTCCTTTAGGTCACTCAAGTCACTGAGAATGGAGACCTTGGTGCAGGCAGTTGGTCAACATCTTTTGCACTTAGCCCATGATAGAAAGGGTTTACGGGAACAAGCATAAGAGGGATTATCAAACGTCACACATTAACAGAAGACCAGAAATTGTTTTCTCCGCACCAGTTTGGAGGAAGACCAATCGTCAAATTAATGTTTCAAACATCACTTGGGAACAGAATAGTAAAAAGTGAATTTCTTTTACACCACCTGGGAACAGCCCAGTGGCAGTATGTTTTACACGACAGGTGAACAAACAAAGAGATACAGTTATTCCCCATCACATGGGAATAAATCAGTATAAACTTATTAGGAAGTTAGTATAACAATGGTCTTGTGAACAGTAGACACTTGAGACAGGAAGTACATTTATTTCAAAGAACAGTATGTTCGTGTCCTCACTAGACAAGGGTGTTATAAGTATAGGAACAAATTAGACATATATTAACTGTGTGATCCAGACAGGATTTAGGGTCGGACTGTGACTAGTTCTTTTGAGTGATCAAACAGCCACCGGTGGAAATCTACATCTAGCAGGATGGACACATACCTGGGTGAGGTCTTCGTGGACTGAATGAAGATGTGGTGTGATCCTTTCTGGGATGATCGGGCTGGGCTCTTCAGCTACCTGGTCTAAGTCTGCACCCACTAGAATATTCGACACACATTCTACACATTACTAACACACACTTCTCACACTTATACTCTTTGCTTAATAAATTATTTTGTATTTATTTGTTAAAGCTAGAGTTGTGGAGTATGTTATGTTGGGGAGGAGTGAGAGGGGGCATGATCTAAGGGTGAGTGAGAGTAAGAAAAAGGGGTTTGCAGACCGACGGAGTTTTGTGGACGGAGTCTGGTGGTTTCTCTAAGACAACAATATTGGGGTAATAAAAATGTGGTGTGGATTCCCATCACTCCAAGGACGACACTAAAGTAAGTAAGAAAGACTTACGACATTTATTGGGGGCTCGTAAACGTGATCTTTGGACAGCGGGATCTCTTGTAAGCGGGATCTCTTGTAAGCGGGATCCTTTGACAGTGGGATCTCCTGACAACGGGGTCTTTTGACACGGGATCTTTACAACGAGGACGGTGATATTGTTGGAGAGAGAATCCAGCTAGAGTGAATGTGGATAGGGGTTAGGATACATATCTTACCTGTTCACACCTCACACGTCTGCATAGGTCTGTGGTCCTGATTCTTCTCTTGTCACTGAGTGATTGTGTTGTGTGTGGTCTTAATTATTAGATTAACAGTGATTGTTCATTATATATATATTCCTCTTGGAGATAATCTGCACCCTATCTGCTGACTTACCTGTCTGAAAAATGGCCACTCCTAAATTAACTGGGGCAGAACTAAGGGCAAAGGGGGAAGGAATGGGTTTGTCTGGTTCAGCTTTAACGGATTACATACAGGAAGTGGAGAGAGAGTATCGTCAAGCAGAAAGAGACGATCGGAAGGCCGAATTGGAATTGAGGAAGATGGAGTTAGAAACTAAGAGGATAGAAGCTGAGCAAGCCACTAGAAGGATGGAACTTGAAGCTGAGCAGGCAGCTAAGAAATTAGAAGCTGAGCAAGCAGCTAGGAAACTGGAAGCTGAGCAAGCAGCTAGGAAACTGGAAGCTGAGCAAGCAGCTAGGAAACTGGAAGCTGAGCAAGCAGCTAGGAAACTGGAAGCTGAACAAGAAGCTCAGAAAAGGGAGCACGAGTACAGGATGCGGGAACTCGAGCTCAAGAGTCAATCTAATGGGGAAACTGAGGGAGCAGTTGGAGGTTCCTCAGTCCCAGGCTCAACACCAGTAGGTGGACAGGGGTACCATGCTATGAAGTTTCCTTTGGCGGTCTACGAGGAGGACAAAGAGAAGATTGACCAATACCTTCAACGCTTCGAGGCTATGTCAGTTGCTATGGGTCTGGAGCGTAACAAATGGAATCTTAAGCTATCCCAGGGATTACGCGGGGCGGGATACGAAGTTTATACTCGCCTGCCACCAGGACATGAGAACAATTATGATGAGTTAAAGACGGCTCTGCTGAAACGATTCGAGGTTACGTCACATACCTACCGGAAAAAATTTCGAGCAGCGAAACGAGAACCGGGGGAGTTGTTTGCCGCCTACAGTTTGCGTCTTAAATCTTATCTCCATAAGTGGATGGATTTGGCTGGGTTCGCACATGACTATGAGAGTCTGGAAGAACTCATGGTGGTCGACCAGCTGAAGAAGCAAATGTCAAAACCTCTCAGGACATTCCTGGGAGAACAAGGAGCGGAACGTATTGACCTCGTGACAAAATTAGCAGAACGGTTCGTAGAGGTACATGGGGAGGCCGGGGAAAACCTTCCCACCAACACCAAAAGTCAGGAGAAACATGACAAGAAGAAAGCCAAAAGCGTTGGAACAAAAAAGGGGGAACCTTATGTGCAAAAATCAGAGGATAGTTCAGAGAAGACGAAGGAGGGAAGCAAGAGCTCTTCGAGCTCTACACCAAAACGACCGTGGTCGGAGAAGTGGTGTTCAATTTGTAAGTCACCCACTCACAATACGAGGGACTGCAAATCGAAGGCTAAGAGCCCTCACTTCGCAGCATGTCAAGTGACTTCCAAGGAGGTTGTCACGGAGAATGCCAAGGTCAGCAAGATAGCTCACCATCAGGAGAGCTCACTCAAGTCCGGCACAAGAAAATCTAGGACAGAGAAATGGTGCAACCAATGCAAGTCAAACACGCACAATGCTATTGACTGCAAGAGAAAGTCAGGAGAATCTAAATTCATCGTGTGCCCCGGGAGACCTAAGGTGGAGCCCACTGAACAGGTCGAGGCCGACGAAGAAACTCCAGACCAGGAAAAACCACCTGTAGTGGAATTGGTAGAGGTTAACGGTCGTCAAGTGGAGTGTTTGTACGACACAGGACTGGACGGGGAGGCCGTGATTTCTGCGGATCTGGTACACCCAGAACAATTCACAGGTGAGACCATGGAAATACAGCCTGCACAGAAGAGTGCTGTGGCCATGAAGTTGCCCATTGCTAACGTGGAGATTCGGTCAAGATATGTCACTGGCACAATCAAGGCTGCTGTATTGACCGATCCCATTTTCCCAGTAATCCTAGGTTGCCGGTATGTCTTTCTGGGAATGCCCAGGGAGCCAATCCATATGGGAGCAATACAGACTCGCTCTCAGACGAGAACGGAAGAGGCAGACGCAATTGTGACTAACCCAATGCCGGGGGAGCTACGAACTGCCCAGAGTGAGGATGATACTTTACGTCCTTGCTACAAAAAGCTGCAGAAAAAGTGCTGATCCACCAGGACGGGGGCAGTACTACATGAAGAATAGGATACTCTACAGGAGAGCAGGAAGGGGAGACAACCTATACGGTCAGTTGGTCGTCCCAAAAGCTCACCGGTCCCAGATTCTTCATATGGGGCATACCATCTCCTTTAGTGGACATATGGGTATTGCCGCCACCATGCAGCGGATTTCCTGCCACTACTATTGGCCGGGAATGACAGAGGATGTGCGTCGGTATGTGAAGTCATGCCCCGAGTGCCAGAGGGTGGCACCGAAACACTGGACAGCACCGGTGGTCCTGGGTGAGATGCCCATCATGAACTCTCCTTTCGAGAGGGTAGCCATCGATATCGTGGGTCCACTTCCTAGGACTAGGAAGAGGAACATGTATATACTCACAATGGTGGATTGCTGTACAATGTGGGGTGAAGCCATACCGTTGACCACGATTGACTCGAAACGAGTGGCGGATGCACTGATGGAGGCCTTTACAAGATTAGGCTTCCCAGATCAAATTCTGACGGATAATGGGTCCCAGTTTTGTGGAAAACTCATGGAGGAGGTATTTAGAGTGTTTCACTCTAACCACATACATACCAGCCCTTACCATCCTCAAGCCAATGGACAAGTAGAGCGTTTCAACGGCACGTTGATGACAATGCTCAGGAAACTAGCGCAGGAAAAACCTGATAGGTGGGATGAATATATCCCTGCAGCACTCTTTGCCTATCGGGAAGTTCCTCATGGCTCAACAGGACTACCACCCGCTACGTTGCTGTTTGGTCGTCCAATCAAAGGACCGTTGGAAGCCATGTTGAGGAGTTGGACTGAAGAGGGGACGTCAGAAGAAGTAATCTCATCCTATCAATACGTGGAGGAACTGAAAGAAAAACTCCACAAAGGATGGACTCTGGCAAATCAAAACTTGAAAAAGGCCAGGAAAAGACATGCGGCTTACTACAACCGTAGGTCTAAAGACAGATCTCTAGAGGTGGGAGACAAAGTTTTGTTGCTACTCCCAACGGGAAACAACAAACTGGAGATAGGTTGGCAAGGACCATTTCCCGTGGAAAGGGTAATATCCAGAACCAACTATCAGATCCGGATCCGGGGAAAGTCGAAGATTTTCCATATCAATCTCTTGCGGAAATACGAAGAGAGACCCGGAGAAAAAGCAGCTCACCTCATGGCAATGGCAGTTGCAGTGGAGACAGAAGTGGGAACCAGCGAGGGCAGGGAATATCCCCTGGTACACCAGGAAACCTACAAGGATGTGCAGGTGAACCCTGATCTGACCTCCCAGGAGAGGGAGAAGATAACCCAGGTTCTCAGGTCTCATAAGGAGATACTGACTGATAAACCAGGACGAACGAGGTTGGTGGAGTTCGAGATGACGTTGACTACACAGGAGCCTGTTCGCCAGAAGGTTTACCCAGTGCCCTTCTCTAAAGAAAAGGCCCTGGAGGAGGAAATACAAAAACTGCTGGAGGATGACGTGATTGCACCATCCACATCCCCATACAATGCGGGGGTAGTTTTGTTACGGAAACCAAGTGGAGAACACCGGTTGTGTATAGACTACCGACTTCTGAACAGTCATACACAATTTCAGGTGGAACCTTTGCCGAATCCAACGCAGTTATTCGCTAGGCTCCATAAGGCTCGGTACTTTTCAAAGGTGGATCTGAGTCGGGGGTACTATCAAATACCAGTCAAACCGGAGATTCGACCACTGCTGGCCTTCAGTACACCCAGTGGACACTACGAATTCAAGGTCATGCCCTTTGGTCTCAGCAACGCACCTAGTGTGTTTACACGTATGATGAGGACTTTACTAGATCCTTTACAGGATCCGGCCATCATCTCCTTCATGGATGATATTCTGATTTCCAGTGGCAGCTTGGATGACCATTTGCAATCCTTGGAGAGAGTGTTTAATAGACTCAAGGAAGCAGGGCTTACCGCTCGTCCAACCAAGTGCATGATTGGTTACCAGACTCTGGAATTTCTAGGTCACACCATCACTCCAGGACACATTGTCCCAGAAGAGAAGAACCTAGAGAAAATCAGAAATGCCCCAAGGCCAAAAACGAAGAAGGACGTGCGATCTTTTCTCTCGTTGTGTGGATTCTACCAGAAATTTATCCCACATTTCACTGAACTGGGAGCTCCATTGACGGAAACCTTGAAAAAGGGATTCCCGGACCAAATCATTTGGACACCAGAATGTGAGACTGCCTATAGTCAGTTAAAGGAGGCCTTGGTCAGTAAACCTGTATTACAGCTCCCGGACCTTTCCAAACCATTTGTGTTGAGAACGGATGCAAGTGGGATTGGGATTGGGGCAGCGTTGTTACAGGAAGGGAAAGACGATGCTTCGGTTTTGAAACCTGTGGCATACGCAAGCAAGAAACTACTCCAGGCTGAGAGGAATTATTCGACCGTCGAGAGAGAATGTTTGTCTCTCGTATGGGCCGTGCAAAAATTCCAGCCCTATTTGTATGGAGTTAAGTTTCGGGTCCAGTCAGATCATCAGCCCCTGATGTTCCTGGCTACTTCTCAGAAGCTCAACGCCCGTTTGATGCGGTGGTCGTTGTTACTTCAACCCTACAATTTCACAGTTGAGTATATTCCTGGGAAGGAAAATGTTGGAGCGGACTTCTTATCAAGACACCCAGCTCCTGAAGAAGAGGAATGAATCATCTGGATTGAATTCACAGTGGAGAAGAGTGAGATGGACTACTCTCTTAGGAGGGGGCCTATGTCATGATTTCACTGTGTATCCACCAGATAATGACAATACAGACGGTCATATTCATGGCCTGTGTGCAAAGCTACATTTGTTTTTTAACCGGGACAGAAAAACAAAGTCGGAATGTACATCTGCAGTTGTTTACCAGTTAGATCAAGGACACCGCTAGGTCGCCAACATCAAACAAGGAAATCTTCTTTGACAATCCCCACAAGACGGGAAATTGTAGGCATATGTTGAGAAAAAGGGGGAAGCGACTTGTGCATGGATTGTCCAAAAGGGGGAGATAATCTACTATTGTGACATTGATGAAACCCAAGGGAAAGAATTTATTCAGAAATGGATAATCTGCCCTTGAACCACCTTTGTTAACATCAAAAGAACGTCACGTGGCCACTCAAGGCTGTTGGGTAAAAACATGCTTTGTTTACAAGTAGTGTAACTCTGAGGATTGACTTGCACGGACGTGTTTGTCACTGCAGTGGATTTAAAAAAAATATCTACCGTGTGCGGAAATTAATTAGATTTAATTGTACACGTGCCTGTTATGGCAAAATGTGGATATGATTTCGAAGACACTGTTGTGTTGTGCTTAAGGTATTGTAGAGAGTATATTTAAGCCTAGTTAATATAAGCAGTAGCCTCGGTAAAACTTGCTAGAGTAATGAATAGAATTAGCTCTGCTAGTGAGAATTGTGTAGTGGGGTGATATTGGGGAAATTGGGGATGGGGAGAATGTACAATGATGGGATCTTCTAGTGATGTCTGCTAGGGGTCTACACTTTACATTTTGCTCTGTCCTGATCTTAACCCACTGCAGACCGGAGTGAAGAACTCCTATGCCCATGACAGAGAATGTTCACTGTCATGTATCTGAGTGAGGCGGACACCCCCCCCCCCCATCCAATGGAGGTTGGGGACAGTTGCTATCACCCAATGTGTTGTTCTCTCGTTGACAGGTTCCTTTAGGTCACTCAAGTCACTGAGAATGGAGACCTTGGTGCAGGCAGTTGGTCAACATCTTTTGCACTTAGCCCATGATAGAAAGGGTTTACGGGAACAAGCATAAGAGGGATTATCAAACGTCACACATTAACAGAAGACCAGAAATTGTTTTCTCCGCACCATTTTGGAGGAAGACCAACTGTCAAATTAATGTTTCAAACATCACTTGGGAACAGAATAGTAAAAAGTGAATTTCTTTTACACCACCTGGGAACAGCCCAGTGGCAGTATGTTTTACACGACAGGTGAACAAACAAAGAGATACAGTTATTCCCCATCACATGGAATAAATCAGTATAAACTTATTAGGAAGTTAGTATAACAATGGTCTTGTGAACAGTAGACACTTGAGACAGGAAGTACATTTATTTCAAAGAACAGTATGTTCGTGTCCTCACTAGACAAGGGTGTTATAAGTATAGGAACAAATTAGACATATATTAACTGTGTGATCCAGACAGGATTTAGGGTCGGACTGTGACTAGTTCTTTTGAGTGATCAAACAGCCACCGGTGGAAATCTACATCTAGCAGGATGGACACATACCTGGGTGAGGTCTTCGTGGACTGAATGAAGATGTGGTGTGATCCTTTCTGGGATGATCGGGCTGGGCTCTTCAGCTACCTGGTCTAAGTCTGCACCCACTAGAATATTCGACACACATTCTACACATTACTAACACACACTTCTCACACTTATACTCTTTGCTTAATAAATTATTTTGTATTTATTTGTTAAAGCTAGAGTTGTGGAGTATGTTATGTTGGGGAGGAGTGAGAGGGGGCATGATCTAAGGGTGAGTGAGAGTAAGAAAAAGGGGTTTGCAGACCGACGGAGTTTTGTGGACGGAGTCTGGTGGTTTCTCTAAGACAACAATATTGGGGTAATAAAAATGTGGTGTGGATTCCCATCACTCCAAGGACGACACTAAAGTAAGTAAGAAAGACTTACGACAATTAGGTTAAACTTAGACCGACTAGACTGGACATCTATCTTGTCAACAGCGCCTCGGTTCAGGGGACCATTGCGGCTAGAAATTTATCGGCATCTGCCTAAACTTCTTCACCAGCCTATATTGAGTCAAATCATCTTCTGGTGGCGCACCTTGCACCTCATCAAGAAACTGCTGGATGAATGCTTCCATGTCTTCCCATGTAGGTGCATCATCTTATCTGAGGGGGTCAAATGCTTCCAACAATGCTTTGCTTCGCTTATTGCGGAGCAATTTCCTCCTCCTGTGGACGTGAAAGGCTTGGAGCTAACGGCTTCAGCAAGAGCTTTTTTAAATTGCCTCTGGGATTGGCTTATCCATAATGTTGTAAATAGTTACATTACTTAGAATGAGTGAAAGAGTTAGTGTGTGTGTGTGTGTGTGTAAGAAGAGAGAGAGAGAGAGAGAGAGAGAGAGAGAGAGAGAGAGAGAGAGAGAGAGAGAGAGAGAGAGAGAGAGAGAGAGAGAGAGAGAGTTGAATTCCATCACTATTTTTTTTTTTACGTTACACAATGTATCATATAGAAAGAATGGAAGATAATAGGGAAACAAAACTCGCCTACACTCAGGAAATAAATGACCGTAGACCCCGAGGTAGACCAAGAAGACGGTGGAGAGATAATACATGTACAGACCTACAAGCACTTGGAATCAACGACTGGCAAGAGAGACGAATGGAGACGGATTGTATTTGCAGCAAAGAACCTCAAGGGCTCGGAAAGCTGAAGAAGAAGAAGAAGAAGTTACACAATGTATATGTACAATTTTTTCTCAATTTGTTTACAATTTTTGTGAGAATGCTCACGACAATCGTCAGTGTGTGTGTGTGTGTGTGTGTGTGTGTGTGTGTGTGTGCGTGTGTAAAAAGTGGGAGTTTGTTCATACTAGTTTAAGTGATTATGTGAGGCATCATGTATGTGTCGATATGTGAGGAAGTGTGTGTGGGAGACGTATGTATGCGGGGGATGTGTGTATGGGATGTATGTGTGGAGGGTGTGTGTGTGTAGGGGGATGTGTGTGTAGGGGGATATGTGTGGGGTTTGTGTGTGTGGGTGAGTGAGGGATGTGTGTATGGGTCGGGGATGTATGTGTGGGTAGGGAGATGTGTGGTGGGGGATGTGTGTGTGGGTGGGGGCTGCGGGTGTGAATGAGGGATGTATGGGTGTGTGGGGAGATGTGTGGGTGGGTGAAGGGATGTTCGGTGGGTGGGGGATGTGTGTGGGTGAGGGATGTGTATGTGGGTGGGGATGTTTGGGTGATCGGTAGGAAGTGTGTGGATGGTGGTTGGTGGGGGTTGTGTGGGTTGGTGGGGGGTGTGTGGTTGCGGGACCAGTGTTTGGCTGGGTGGTTGGAGGTGTGTGGATATGGGTGGGTGGGTGTGTGTGGGCTGGAGATGGGTGTGTTTGTGGGGATATGTGTGTGTGGGGGATGTGTGTTAATAGGGAAGGGTTGGTTGGTGGGGTGTGTGTGTGGGAGGGTAGGGTGTGTGGGTGGGGTGTGTGTATGGCTAGGTGAGGGTGTGTGTGGGTGGGTGGGGTGGGTGTGTGGGAGGGTGGGGTGTGTGTGGGTGGATGGAGGGTGTGTGTATGGGTGAGTGATATATGTGGGTGATTGAGGTGTGGGTGGGTGGGGGTTGTGTTGTGTGTGGGTGGATGGGAATGTGTGTGGGTGGGTGGGGGTTATATGGGTGGGAGGGGATGTGTGGGTTGGTGAGGGGCGTGTCCTCATAACATTGAAATAGGCATTGCTTATGTTTACAACATTCATTTGACAATGTATTTTCTTATGTGAATGTATCATGCACTATTAATGAATGAAAGATGAGTGATTGGAAGGGCCGAATGTAAGGCGGGCCTGCGTGCCCAATTTGTGACCCTTTGAAAATAAAGTTGAATTGAATTGAATAACAGCTTGGATGGCTGGCTCATTTTGCCACTCGGTAAGTAGCTGCCCAATGCATTCACTCAGTTCTTTTGCCGTATGCATTGTAGCAAATGATTCGGTAAATATTATGGGCACACACCTCTAATAGAAGATTAAAAAGGCTCTATTGCAGCCAAACGCCGAAACTCGGATCTGAATGGTTTTATCCTGTGATGGTATTCATCACGAGAATCTTACAGTGTTCTCCAATACATCGGCGGCCGCGAGCTCGGTAGCGCTTAATTTAAGCCATTGACATGTCTTTTTACCTATCCGTATCTTGAAAGTCTATATCAGGTGGGCGATATATCTCGAATGGCACACCCACAGCTTGGGGGAAACCCCTTTGGGGGAAGCATGGAGGTGCCCCAAGCTCACTGAACCCAGATTTGTAAACTGGGCGGCGGTCACATAGTAAACACTGGGTTGGGTCCGGCGGGCCCCTCGGCTCCTAGCCTGTAAACATTGGGTTGGGGCCTGGCGGGCCCTCTGTGCCTTCTGAGCCCAACCTTGATCTGCTCTTGGTCTACCCTTGGCCCATCGGCCCCCAAACCCTAACCTTAGTTTGCTCTTGGCATGACCTTGGTTTGGTTTTGACTTTGCCCTCCGGGCACAACTATTACCAAACCTGGTTTTAAATCAAGTAGAACATGGTACCCAAACCTCCAGAAAGAATCTTCATTAATATTAGCTGATTAATTAAAAGAAATAGGCATACAACTGAACTATGGTACATGTTGTGAGCTATTCCCATTTTGAAAACGATAATGTATGGATTTGTACTTAGAACTTTGACGATTTAAACACAATTAGGTCACCTAAAGACTAAGTGTTCTGGCAGGACAGACCTGGTCCTAAACTTTGGTGGCAATTGGTTTAGGATCGAAGGTCCGACAGGCGGACAGTAAAAACATTGCTTTGCTGATCCAGCATCTTGCGCAGCTTGTCTTGTTCCAGATGTATTGGTCTTACCCTTCCTCTGGGGTAAACTAGGCAGGCAGAGAGATGGAGCATGCTGTATGGGCAACACATATTATCCGTAATTCAACCCAACTTTATGCTATTGAGAGGAATAGAGAAATAGGAATAGAAAAGAATAGAATAAAATTCTATCCATGGTCCCGCCATACATTGTAGTTATTATGCCTTTTTTAAGCACAATGTAACAAAATTGCATCTGTCAAGACGGCAAGATTCTAGTAAGATCAGATTTGTTTATTAACTCTGTTGCTTCTATCTCCTCACAGGATCCTTTAACTTTTATTGTTGGTTGTGCTCACAACTTTAACTGTGTTGGTTGAACTACTAAATATATATCAGAGACGATCAACAAAGAGCCGCATCCTTCAGCACTGACAGAGGCAGAGAACAATTTTCAAGATAAGAACAGTAGCCTTTCTAATACATTACAAGATATCCTTCCGTGATAGGAGAGCTAGTTGACAAAGTGCAGCATATTCCTGACTTAACATTGGCACATGGTTGTTCACAAGGTGTGAATGTTG
>JACEFZ010006079.1:0-14640 GCA_014155875.1 Cepaea nemoralis | reverse complement strand
CAAATATTTACATTTAAGAAATATTTTATATTTCTGGAGGATATCATACCGTCTGTTGGAACACCAGAAAAATTACTGATGTTCTTTGAAACAAGAACAAGGTAGTATCAGATGAAATTCCAATCGTAACTAACGGTTAATGGCTAGAAGCGAGAAAACTTTGAGCTCTGAGGTCACACATTATATAATATAATTAGCGTAAGTCAGACCCACTAAAGCAACAACAACAACAACAACAACAAACAAATATTAATATAAAATCGAATCATCAATATCAAGCTCAGACCAAGCAACGATGTTAGCCAGAAACAAGATTGTATGAAAACCTTAAATAAAACGATAATAAACTTTTCAGAGCTTGTGCTATACCCTCCCATAAAGTAATGACGTAAAGAAAAAATATACAAATATAATTTTTATCTTTCCCAAAATGAAATCCCTGTCATAATTGATCTCTTTTCATAAGAGTACACGCTCTTAAACACCCGGTGTGCTGATGCCGAGGTAGCGGGTTTCAACACTGCATCAGTTAGTTAAACTAAAATGTTGAATTCTTCGCCATTGACTTGGGGATGTAAATTACAAGTACCTCAGAAGTGAGGGGGTTCGTCTGATGACGAAGAGCACTGGTAATAGGGAAAGCTAATCCGCAAGCAATAATCAGTCCAAGTGCACGAGAAGTAGTCGCACGTGAATGGATTACGCTTGCGAATGCCAACAATACGCCTATAGGTGAGTGTAGATGGGTAATTTACTTACCTACCACGTGCACAATACGCCGATAGGTGTGTAAATAGGTAATTTATTTACATAACACGTGCACAATGCGCCGATAGGTGTGTAAATAGGTAATTTACTTACATACCACGTGCACAATACGACAATAGCTGTGTAAATAGGTAATTTACTTACATACCACGTGAACAATGCACCAATAGATGTGTAAATAGGTAATTTACTTACATACCACGTGAACAATGCGACGATAGGTGTGTAAATAGGTAATTTCTTAATACCACGTGAACAATGCGACGATAGGTGTGTAAATAGGTAATTTACTTACATACCAAGTGCACAGTACGCCGATAGCTGTGTAAAGGCAACCTTTACCTGTCTACTAGCAACTTGGTGAAGGGTAAGCTGGACGGACATGTCAACGTCACACGCGGGCAGTGGCGGACTGGCTGGATCGTCAGCTTGCCTGGTGGTCAGTGAGCCCTGAGGGTCTTTGATGAAGTGGCCCCCTGTAATATTAGACAATATGTTAAAAATGTTAATGTCTTCTCAGTAACTGTGTTTCCTAGCAACCGATATTTGACGACCCATTCCACCACTTGCACGTCGGGAGACAACATCAAGAGATGGACTGGAAGCAGCCTGTGTGAAGACCCCGTGAAGACGCAGGATATCTAGTGTTTAGTAAAGTACGAGGGTAAGTTAATAAGCAAGTCACAAATGGCTGTAGAAAAATAACTAAATATAATAACAACTTGAAAACCAGTTTATTTGTATACATACATTGTCCCTTTATTTCTCAACATAATTTCCACCAATATTGATGCACTTATCCCATCGTTTTGCCAGTTCTCCCAAACCGGCTGCGTAGGAACTGATATAATAAACTGGTTTCAAGTTGTTATCATATTTAGTTATTTTTCTACAGCCATTTGTGACTTACTTATTAACTTACCCTCGTGATATTTATGCTGATACCAAAGGACCTTTTTACCCGTCTTAAGATGTATTGGGAATATGATAATGAAACCATATATTTGTAGACCAACGGGAACTTAAGGACTGGCGTGACTAACATGGCACCGACCGCCTTCACTTCCCAAGACAGTTCCTGGCAGCCATTTTAGGCTGGGTCGACTTGGGTGCTCAGGTCAGTTTAAAAATTCGGCCACGATGCGGTTTCGAACTCATGACCAAAGGGCCGCTATCAAGCATCCAGCCACTAAGCAATCACGGCTGTCAAGGAGGATATTGGAGACTTAACACAGCCCACATTCGATTCGTATTCGATTCGGGACACTCACTAGGCTAGAAAATGAGACCACGGGACCCTGACACGGCCATCGACCTGGCGCTTGTATCCCAAGAGGCGGCATCAGATATAAAATGGAGCATCCTTGGAGACCATGGAAGTGACCACCTCCCTTGTTCTGTGCTGATACCTAAGTCCAGCACAGTTAGGGCTATAAGAGCTCGCAGGGCATGATCGCGACCACTCTTCGCTCTTGGGGCGCCTTAGATCACAGGGAAGATCAAAACCAACAAGAAGAATCTTTACTCAACCACCATAGTGGACACCAGAGGTCGAGAATTTATGGAGGGAAAAAAGGGCGACCATAAGGAATTGGCAGAGGGTGCGGAGAGCAACCAATTCAGTTGACACAGAATTGGAAGAGGCTGAAAGGTATAAAAAGGTAAAGGTTCAGGATTTTAAACTCCAGGCAGCAGATGCAAAGAGGATTAAGTGGGAACAGTTTATCAATGAAGTCGGTGGGAATGTGACATTGGGAAAATTCTGGAGGCTGCACCGGCAGATGAAGAGACAGATGATGCCTGGTACACATGGCACCGTTTATGATGATAACAACCGACCTATGAGAACTGACAAGGACAAAGGGGAGGCTTTTCTTGCAAGATTTTTAAAACAGACGGATCAGCAAGATAGGGCTATTAGAGATAACGTCAGAGAAGCCTTGTCACGGGTCACTAGGAAGGAGGACTAGTGAGATTAAAGTGGAGGACATTAGACGGGTACTGAAGCGGGCTAAAGACACAGCGCCAGGTCCGGATGGGGTGAGGTACTCCCATATGAGGAACATCAATGATGGGGACTTGGAGGAGATGGCTCTTTGTTTCAACCTAGGCATCAATACGGCGGAAATACCCCACGATTGGCTGCATAGCTACCTGGTCTCACTCTCAAAGCCATGTAAGGATCACTCCAGACTTAATGGATACCGAATCATATCCCTGCAAAACACGTATGGCAAAGTCCTCGAAAAGATAGTAGCACGCAGGCTCCAGCAACATTTGGAAAGTCGGAATCTGCTTCCCCAAGGACTCGGGAGCTACCGGCCTGGAAAGGGCACCTGGGCCAATGCTGCAACTTTTGCATTTTATGTCTACGAGGGCTTCTGGATAAACAAGAGACAGTGGCAGTAGCTCTTGACCTGGAGGATGCGTATAACAGGGTTAGGTATGATCGGTTAATACACACACTGTTGGACATGGAAGTCTGCCCTAGCCATGTTAGATGGGTTGCGGCAGTCCTTTATGAGCGCAAGGTTGCACTGCGCATGGGTTCCCGGACTTCTGACCCCTGTATTATTACACCTGTGTTGCCGCAGGGATCTGCCTTGTCCCCAGTGCTCTTGAATGTCTACACCAGCAAAATCGCAGCTATTGAGACACCAGGTGTTTGTAGAATCTTGACATTTGCAGATGATGTGCTGTGTATAGACAGGGCAGAGACATGGCCAGTTTGGCGAAAGACTTACAGATATCGGTAAACAGGGTTACGGAGTGGTGCAGGGACGCAGGGGCCATTATACACCGACAAGGCATCGGTTGTGTGGTACTTCCTGGATTACCGGATCGTCAAGGCAGACGTCCCAGGTATTATGTTGAATGCATGTCCTCTTAGTCGAGCGAGTAAATTGAAGTACTTGGGTATCACCTTGACAAGTGTTTGTCTTTTAAGGATCATGTGGAGGCTTTGGTGGTGAAGGCTGGTATGGTACTTAATGCATTGATGGCTATGGCAGCAACCGGGGTAGAGGATGCTGTACAGCAGGGGTGGCCAACCTTTTTAGCAGGCTGGCCAAATTTCAGAAATAATATTTCCTGCCGGGCCACTCACCTAATTTAAAAAAAAAATTAAATTAAGCAAGCAAGCGTGCTACAGCCTCGACCACATCGTCGCTTCCCACTCCGCGGGCCTCAACATGACTCCCGGCGGGCCGCATGCGTACAGGCTCTTTCAGCAGTTAATAATGTCTGTCACTGAGTATGGTTTGGGGCTACTGACAATATCAAAGAGCCAGTTTGAAAGGTTGGAGCGCATAAAGAATGCTGCCATGCGGTTAATCCTGGTGTGCACATAGGACACACCAATTATCTGCATGAGGCATATCCTGGCGCTACCTACAATGACGGATAGGCATAGGGTCCTTCAGGCCAAATGGTACCTGAGAGTTGCCGCAGACAGGGATCACCCGCTGCATGCAGCAATGGATATGGTCAAGGGTCATAGACTAAGACGAGGCAGGTCCTGGATGGCACAGGCAGAACTTTCTATGCGTCAGGTGTGTGATCTAGAGACCATCAATCGTGAAAGAGAGAGGGTTGAAGTTCCGGAAGCCATGACGGACTGGCACAATGTAATAATAACACTGGGTCGTGAATGCAGAGAATGGGCAGCGGGCCGCACTGAGTTTGAAGTGCAACAGCTGATCCAGAGCAACACACATCAAGGTGACATAGTCATCTACACCGATGGGTCAGTGGTGAGAAACAGATGTAGTGGCTGGGGCTTTATTGCAAAGGCTAATGGACGAGACTTGAAAAAGGAGGGTCTGGCATATGAGACCTCTAGCATGAGAATGGAGATGGAGGCAGTAACAGCGGCATTCCGGTGGCTAGAGGAGACTACTGCAACACACGTTGTATTCATTACGGATTCAAAGAGTATGCTTAGCAAGGTGGAGAAAGGAATGTTTCGTGTGGAATGGCTCTCGTCGCTTCAGAGGTCACAGATTGTGAGAATTGTATGGATATTTTGCCCTGGCCATGCGGGTGTACCGGGGAATGAACAGGCTGATAGGCTAGCAGGGAATGCACCTCTTGATGGTATTTCGCCTATGGACAAGGGGGGGGGGTGTGTTCGTGCACATGTGGGACAAGGTGAAGAAGGCGGAGGAACAGATTGAGAACCCATATGTGGAAAGAATGAGATTGCGTGGGATCGGCAGGGGTTCTGGAAGAATCTCAAAACTGAGAGGGAAGACCAGGAGAACTTTTAATCAGATAGCGGTGGGAACGATTAGTAGTATGACTCTTTGCTGGCTGTTGAACAAGGGACGGAGCACGTATGGGAATGTCTTGAGTGCAGTGATGTCGGTTCTTAACTCAACTCAACTCAACTCGATTAGTATATGGCACTTGATGATTATAAACACTCGTCGTCTTGTGTCTAGAAATTCATACTCTGTGGGCAGTCCACAGCTAATCCGTTTGTTCACGTGTTTGGCCAGGCTTAGTGCTTCTGACTTACCGCGAAGAAAAAGTCATCGAGCAAGGGAAATGGTCACTAATTCTCATAAAATCGTGACCTAAAGAATGCATAGAATATCCTTGCATTTTTATGAACGATATGGATCATATCTATTATACAATGGCTGTACCTTTTCTCTGCTAGCCTACCATTCCAGGTCTCCCCAACTTCATATTTACTTTACTGACAGCCGAGTACAAACACACGCTACAACGAACCAGCCGCAAATGCTCCCAGATACGAGAAGCTTGACTTAAGAGCGAGAGAGCAACCGGGGCGGGAAGAATACACCGAGATTGACAGACCGAAAATGTGTGCCGTAATGCGGTCTAACCAGTGGTGACATCACACGACGACCGTTCAGCCGCGGTTTGTCGGAAAGTGGACCGGCCGACCGAAAAGAAGGCAGACTTGAGTCGGCGTCTTCTGCTACAAATTATTACCTTGGTTTTCTTCGGTGTTGTCTTGGCCAACATAAGGGAGCGAAACTTGAGGAAGTATGGGGGAACCTGTGATAAACTTGTGAAGGACATTTTCATCAAAGTTTGATTCCTTTCTGTGATAAATATTGAAGGGATTTGATTTCACAAACAGAAGGATTATATGAGGGTAAACATCACCGCGGAATGTAAGTACACTGCAATTTTACAATATTTACAAATTAATAAGTTGATGATGAATTAGGTGATTATGAATTACACAAGCATTGAAGAAAAAAGGCATTTTTGTTGTCAGAGTCTAAGGCAGAATGAAGGATAAGGTATTAATTAACTGATTCAGTGCAAAACGGTTTAGGCCAAACATGGTCCATAATCAAATGAACAAGTATCATCATCATCTTCCACTTTTGCCGTCAAGCGCCGTGGGGAGGAATAATTGGCACCCCAGCGCCCGATGGGTGGCATTGGATAGTGTCATTCCGTGTGAATGTACACTGTCTTTGATGTCGTCAATCCATTTTCTATTTGGGAATCCTCATGGTCTCGTCGCGGATGATCTTTGATGTAGAGCCAGTGATGGTAGTTACTGGTGTTGCATTCTAACGAGATGGCCAAACCACTTGATCTTCTGTCTTTCAATAAATATGGCACATGGTGTTGATCCCACTGTCTGTCTGATAACAACATTTCTTACTCGGTCTCGGATTGTTAAGTTGGCAGCTCTCCTCAGGCATCGCATCTTACAGATGTTGATTTTGCGAAAGTTTGATTTGGATAATGTCCGAGTTTGAGATTGGTAGCATTGGGATGGTGTAAATATGCTGCTTATTATCTGTCGTTTTGCGGACATGGGTATATTTGGCTATATCAGTATGGGAGCGGCTGGCCAAAGGCTTTTTTTTTTAAAATTCGCATATCTTTTTAAAGGACATCGCTGTCAACAGCAGCATCTTTCAGCTGTCTGTTGATTTCTTGGCAAGATTACGCTCAGTAGTTTGCCATTGCTTTCTGACCGGTCGGCTCAGTTAGCCCGCAAGTCACCATCGGGGGACGAACCGCTCCCAGTTCTCTCCCGCTACGAGACTCTGGGTGATAAACGGGATTACGGAGAAAGTGGTGTAACCCCTCGGCCAAAGAGGCCGAGGGTTAGAAAGCCGAATTCTCCTTCAGGAGACCCAGGTGAAAACTCAAACCTGCACAGTTCGCGGCGACTGCACTAGCCAGGCAGCCTTAATTCCTCAGGCTCAAAGACCCCTCTGCCATATACCACAAGGTACTATATTGGCAGTAAATGGCAGTGACAGTATGAGTGATAGTAGTAGACATGTAAGTGCACTTACTTTCCGACATCTGATTTCGATTTTTCTGTCCAATCTACCATCTTCTGTAATCATACTTCCAAGATATTTGAATTCCTTAACTTGTTTCAGAGTTGTGCTATTTATCTGTATACCTAGTGGACCAGGAGATCTTCTAACTTGCATTACTTCGTTTTGGCTGCATGTATACTCATATTGTATCTGCTGCATGTTGAACTCAGATTATTAATATGATATTGTAGTCTGCCCTCGTCGCTTTAAAAAATGCACTGATCGTCTGCAAATAGACGTTAATTTTTTTTCCGTGGATAAGTTGTTTCATCTGAAGAAGGCGGTGGGGTATCATAACTGGTCAAACCACCTAATTTGGTCATGAACATCTACCATCACCATGGAGCTTTACTAAATGACGTATACATTCCAGGATATTCACGGGTCTCGATTCTGGGTGTTCTGGATCAAGAAGAAGAAGAAGAAGAAGAAAAAGAAGAAGAAGAAGAAGACAATCAAACAAAATTTATCTCGGCCTGCCTCTGTTTCGTCTACCAGTGAGTTTGCCACCTGTCATGATGTTCTCGAATACCTCTCTTCTCATCACATGACCACCAGTTAGTTGCATGACCTTGTACAGGTCGTTGCAATCAACCCCAGCATTTCTAGGCTGTGTGTAATTTACTGGGCAATGTTTGCTTTCAGTAGTTTGCCATTGCTTTCTGAAAAACCGATCTTCATACCATCGACATCAGCGCAAAGTTATCTGCTCCCGAACCACGCGAGCTGGTTTCGAACACTCGACCCGGTATGTCGAGGAATTGTAAAAGTGCTTTCCCTAACCCCTGAACCACAGATGACGACTATGTGACCAAAGGACACTGTTATGCAGTAATCGAGTATATAACAAAAGGTTTATTTTTTAAATGCAAAATGGTCAGCTTCACTGGGTTTTTTTCGGTTTTTTTTTCGCATATCCTTTACAGGACATCGCTGTCAACAGCAGCATCTTTCAGCTGTCTGTTGATTTCTTGGCAAGATTACGCTCAGTAGTTTACCATTGCTTTCTGAGCGGCCGGCTCAGTGTCCCGCAAGTCACCAGCGGGGGACGAACCGCTCCCAGCTCGCTCCCGCTACGAGACTCTGCGTGACAAACGGGATTACGGAGAAAGTGTTGTAACCCCTCAGCCAGAGAGACCGGCAGTTTCACTGTACCGGGTTTTATCCCATATAGCTCGGTCTCTTTCCGCAAAGAGGTCTGCTGGAAGCGTCGCACAAAGTACGAACTCCGTAGCTCCAGCGACGACCGCCATAAATCTCCGAGAAAATTACACTTGCAAACCAAACGACGTAGGCTGGAATTTACCCCACAACCTTCGCAACTCACTCGGCATAAACACTTGGCCAAGGAGCCCCTCATCCCGTAAACGTAGAGACTTACTGACCCACCCACCTCATCCCATAAATGTAGAGACCTACTGACCCACCCATATCATCCCATAAATGTAGAGACTTACTGACCCACCCACATCATCCCATAAATGTAGAGATCTACTGACCATCCCATCTCATCCCATAAATGTAGAGACCTACTGACCCCCCCCCCCCCCACCGCCACCTCATCCCATAAATGTAGAGACCTACTGACCCACACACCCTCATCCCGTAAATGTAGAGACCTACTGCTCCACACACCTACAACAGGTTCTGCCACACGGTTACCTGTCTTACACCACAATCAACGGCATTCCAAGTTGTAACCTACCCGAGTACAAACACTCAACACTTGCGACAAGGACACTACTGTATGGTGTCTAATATTGTTTAATGGCTACTTCAGCCGCACCTCAGACATGTAGCTGGTTCTTATCAGTGATGTGTAGTTGTTGGTCTGTGGGAACTCTTGTCAGCTAGTGCCCCCTCATTGACAAACCGGTTTGTATGCACATTCTGTTTTGTCTTTTTGAAATGTAGGTCTACCGAATCTGGGGCGAATGAGAATTGAATCATTATCATCATAGAGGTCAAGGATAAGAGCACTCGCTCTGAAACTTCCGGAGCGCTGATAGCTAGATAACATGTCCAACCCCAACACCGTTCAGTTGGACTGACATGTTAACGTCTCGACCTTGACTTGTAAAACCAAGAACATTTTTTATTTATACAGGAATCAAAGTACATTATCGGCGCTTGGGGACTTGCGTTGAACGCGGTGGTGACTACATCGAAAAATGATATTTTTGTTCTTTACTTTTTCAGAATATTTAAAAAAACAAACAAACAAACAAACAAACAAACATTTATTGACCTGAAGCCAATGTTTAATATCCGACCTGAAGCCAATGTTTAATATCCGACCTGAAGCCAATGTTTAATATCCGACCTGAAGCCAATGGAACCAATCAACATGGGACTGGAGGCAACAGAGATGTGGTTTCTGTGGTGAGTATTGAGAATACCTGGACCGGCCCCAGTAACCAACAGCCATTGCCTGGTAGAGGCTACTGAAAATGGGAACATTATATAGAACAGACGGCTTCAAATGAACTTTTTGGCTGTTCGTGATTCTTGGGCATGTTTACGTTCAGCAGTTTGTCATTGCTTTCTGAACGACCGGCACCCATACCATTTATTAAAAAACCAACGCAGTTGTGTTTCTAACGCGGTATGCGGGATTACGAACTGCATCCGTAACCTCTTCGTCTTTAGAGACCATTAAAAAACAACCTTGGAGTGGGACTTTGATGATATGCACACAATGAGCTGTTCACTCCCACAGCACCATGTTGTGTACTTCGATGTGTGTTTCCTGGGTCTTGACTATCGGAGTCTGCATTGGTTTTCACGAAGAGTAGAGTGTTCCAGATAGAGTACCAGCCCTGGAAAGACATGCAAAGTGGATCTGGTCATGCTACCAACCATGGAGAGACATTCAATGTGGGCTTGCTTTGGTCCTGCTACTAGCCATGGAAAGACGTGCAATGTGGGCTTGATTTAGTCGTGATACCATCCATGGAGAGACATGCAAGGTGGGCTTGCTTTGGTCGTGCTACCAACCCTGGAAAGACATGAAAGGTGGGCTTGCTTTAGTCGTGCCTCCAACCCCTCGAAAGACATGCAAGGTGGCCCTGCTTTAGTCGTGCTCTCACCCCTGGAAAGATATGCAAGGTGTGCTTGCTTTAGTTGTGCTCTCACCCCTGGAAAGACATGCAAGGTGTGCTTGCTTTAGTCGTGCTCTCACCCATGGAAAGACATGCAAGGTGGGCCTGCTTTGGCCGTGCAACCAATCCTGGAAAGACATGCAAGGTGTGCTTGCTTTGGTCGTGCTCTCACCCATGGAAAGACATGCAAGGTGTGCTTGCTTTAGTTGTGCTCTCACCCCTGGAAAGACATGCAAGGTGTGCTTGCTTTAGTCGTGCTCTCACCCATGGAAAGACATGCAAGGTGGGCCTGCTTTGGCCGTGCAACCAATCCTGGAAAGACATGCAAGGTGTGCTTGCTTTGGTCGTGCTACAAACCATGAAAGACATGCAAGATGGGCAAGGAAATGCTACCAACCTTCGAAAGACACTCAAGGTGGTGGACATGCATTCGCCAAGCAATTACGGTCTTGCCCAATAAAGTTTTCCCCTCATGGGTTCCTGTACCCAACAGTTTGGGAACCACTAAGACCTTGTAGACACATGCATGCCTTGAAGCATTCAAAGCAGCAGATTTGGAGCGGTCGGAATCCTTCAAGCCAAGTAGAAGAAGAAGAAGAAGAAGAAGAAGCAGAAGAAGAAGAAGAAGAAGAAGAAGAAGAAGAAGAAGCTTAAAATGATGATTATGAAGAAGAAGATGAGGCAAAATAAGAATAAAAAGAAAGAAAGACAGAAAGAAAGACAGACATACATACAGAAAGAAAGAACGAAAGAAAGAAGGAAGGGAGGAAGGAAGGAAGGAAGGAAGCTTGCTTAAGATGATGATGATGTTAATTCTGAGGATGAAGAAGAAGAAAAAGTACAAGAAGAAGAAGTAAAAAAAAAGAAGAAGAAAAATAATTAAAAAAAGAACTCTATCATGTTACATATCAAAATTGCCTGAAAGAAAATATACCCCATGGAACGGACGCACAGATAAACAAACACACAGTTGGCTTGCAGTTTTAAAGTTAGAGCTTTGAATCGCTATGCAGAAAGTATAATTGATGACATTTATCAACATTTGTGGAGAACAAATGATGTCTAATGATATTTCCCATCTCCACGGCAAGGGTATCAATTTCTTTGCCTTCTCGAATAATCGCCTGGAATGTGTCTTCCCGTGAGATCGTTCAAAATCCGTTGACAGTTGATACTCGTGAAAGGTGGGTCGTGAGAAACTAACCCTGGCAAATTATTAAACAAAACATGGGAAGTCTACCCGGAATAAACTCTATTTTACAATGTTTGATTAGTCTATAGACATACTGGAGTCCCTGATGAATACTGAATTGAATGGAATGCGCTTAGACCCTCCTGTGTGATGTAAAAGAGTTAGACATTGATAAAAACTCCACCACGGAGCAAGCACGACAGGAGTTTTCCGGTGGTCAAAAGGTGTACACTTTCCTTGAATGTTTCGGCCCTTTACCCTCATGAAACTTATTGGGGGGAGAGCTCATCCGGGTCTTGACTCCGAGTGTCTTTCTCCTGCTATGTGTTCGTACACTGTTTTCGACACGTTCGTTTTTCCTATGTTCCACACATGCGCATTATGGTGGCTCCCAAGTGCAGTTCCTTGATTTTCGATTCGTATGCTATTACCAGCCAAGTCGTCGAGAAGTGTAATACAATGTCAATCCACGACTGAAACCGTCGGATTACTGCCGTGTTATGACCAAGGCCTTTCAGATCAATTGCCATCTCCCAGTCCTCCACGCCACCGAGGATGGACGATAAGTCTGCAGCAGTCTTCTTTGCCTTCATGATTTTGCCCGGCTTTGACAAAGTAAATGCGCAACCTACTTTGCAGCGTCCTCTTTGTTTGCTTGCCTCCCCGCTTCATCAACAGTGACTGCCAGCACTATAAGTACTTTATTGTGGCGTCATGTGATTCGGCCTTAGCAAAGGGCTATCTTGCATGCAGACAGCACATTCTTTACTGTCTGACTCTTTCCTTGACAGAAGGGACATGCCGGGTCCGAGGGTTTACACCACTTGACCAGGTTGGCAGCTAATGGCAGGATATCGTATAGTTATATGACTACGAAGCTTACGCGCAGCGGTGCCATGTGACAGAAATGTTAGCGACCTTTGTATTGCCCTTTCCAAGATACTCAATGATCCTGCTGCGAAAGTTGGGCAGCCGTTTTAACTCTCATTTCTTCCTCTCCTGAACCACCATGTCTCTGCGTTTCCTGGCCATCGTCCTTGAACACAACTGAGCTCTGTCATGGTGACCAAATCCCTGTCTATTCGACTGAGTGTATCCCCTGACTTCCTTCAGTTTTAGTGATGCTTGGACAAATACGACTATGCTGCCGACCGTCCACTTCCTTCCTGTTCTGAGCGCGGGTTGTAAGCCGCTGACTATTTAACCTGGAAACTCTGGCATCATCATCATCACGAGCCTGACTTTACCAACTTTGTACTAATCTATGACGGACATGATAGAGAGGACGATGTTCGCTTTCTTACAGTACGGCGCTACGTTAAACTGATCTGGTCTGTCGCAGTGTTGATCTCTCTCTCTCTCTCTCTCTCTCTCTCTCTCTCTCTCTCTCTCTCTCTCTCTCTCTCTCTCTCTCTCTCTTTCACACACACACACACACACACACACACCTCTTCTGTGCTCGTGTTAATCTAGTAAATTAGTAGAGGCAAAATGAATCTTAGAATCAGCACTAATCTCCTTATCAGCCTGCTTTTCTCGATGGCACGCTGACCGTTCTCTGTTGTCTCACATATGTGCTGTACTGCATTCTTGCCCGCCAACGAGGAGGCGCACATTTGGCCGAGACTTTCACTGATTCCTCTATCACGATGTAAATTGCCTGCCCGGCAACCGTCTTCACCGTTGCTGCCAAAGAAGACACTTGCCGCCAAATTGCCCTTCACGATCGACTGGTTTCTGGATCTCTTGAGTTAGGCTTCTTGGGTTAAGAATACTTATAGGTTGATCCGCATACAGTGAGTTGAGTTGAGTTGAGTCAAGAATCGACATCATTGTGCTCGGGGTATTCACATACACGATCAGTCATAATCTTCAAAAGCCATCGTTGAGTTTCAATACTAATGGTACCTGTTGCAATCTGATTGTATATCCGTCTTACTTTACCTCTGGGTGACGACTGTCGACCAGATCCTCTGACCACCCCTTGCTGCCGCATTCTCTCTAGACCATGATAGTCTATCTGTTCTTCTGCATTATCCACGGGCAGATCGTCCAGTAAAGTAAATCACATGATGTATCTATGAAGAAAAATGTCACAGAAAGTTTATACGTACCAGTATGCAGGTAGTCTTAGCAATATATAGATAAATACCTCAGTAGTGTAGCGGCAAGAATGCTTGTCTGCCGCCTGATGGTCATTCGTTAGCTACATTACACATCTACAGGAATTGTTCCTGCATTGTCCATTAGACATATTTACATGTTTACATCAATCTTTTCTGTATCATTCATTAGATAGATTACATGTCTAAAGAAATCTTTCCTACATCATTCATTAGTTATGTTTACATGTCTACGGAAATCCTTTCTGCATCGGCCGTAGACAGATTAAGTGTCTACAGAGATGTTTCCTGTATCATTGACTAGACAGATAACATGTCTCATCGCCATCATGCGCTTTGCTAACAGACCTAGGCGATCATGTATCTCCTCAGGTCTCTGCCCTTTATGCCCTGGATCAACTCTGCTGATGATATCCCTCTATTCCACAATCTTAATCCATCCAGGATAATTTCTCCCTGTCTACCTGTTCTCTCACAGATCTTTCCAGTTGTCACGATGTTTTCCAACGTCTCTATCCTCATTATATAACCAAAGAATAATGTTTATCTCTTTGTGCATAATGTTCCACTTCCATTAGTCTTGTCCATGTCTCCACCTGAAAAATGGCAGATTGCATGGCTGAAGGTTTGAGCTTCTGTTGCGCTAACGGCGAGATAGGGGAGACATCCGTCACATCTCTCATTTGGACTTCACACTTGTCTTCCCACTCAGAAAGCAATGACAAACTACTGAAATTAAACTTGCCTTGAACATTAATCTGGGATTGTGGTTGTTCGCAACGTCCTGGAAAGGACATGAACCATTAAAGAAAAACATCTGAACAAATAATCCGAAGACACTTTACCCAAAGCGCGTGTTTAATAAATTTTCTTTTCAGATAAAGACGGGTTTGTGGTGGTATAAATAACACCAAGAGAAAACGAGTTGGGAACGATTCAACTTTCATAGGCGGATGTTGACCAAGTCGTCAACAGTTTGAACTATATATTCAGGTGTATCCAATAGAAAATAGTGAAGTGTGTAGACATGTAGCTGATAGCACGTTGTGGCTCTCAGTGTTGAAGGCCTGTGCTGTTTGTCTCACACGACAGGAAACAAAGTCGTTTCCCCTAAACTTCCGGTGTTC
>JACEFZ010006077.1:10000-11279 GCA_014155875.1 Cepaea nemoralis | reverse complement strand
CCTTCGGAAAAAAATATTGGTGGTTTTGGCCCCTTAAAAAATTTTTCCCGGGAAAAGGTTTCCTATGTTTTTATTCCTTTGCTGCCCTTTTTCTCTTCTTGAAAAAAAATTACAGTGGATGCTGTGCACTCATCAACTAGCTGGTAGAAATGTGCTCATGTACATTGCTTATAACTGTATGCATGATCCCTTTCGTTTTTGACATGGCACGTGATGATGATGATGATGATGATGATGATAATGATGATGATGATGATGATGATGATGATGATGATGATGATGATGATGATGATGATGATGATGATGATGATGATGATGATGATGATGATGATGATGATGATGATGATGATGATGATGATGATGATGATGATGATGATGATGATGATGATGATGATGATGATGATGATGATGATGATGATGATGATGATACCATATTTCAAAATATTTGCCAATGTCATGTTCGCAATAATGTGCAAAGCAAAATTCAAATAAAGTTTGAAATTACTGTACCACATGAAATGAGGCAATAAAGGGAAACAAATATACTAAAAGCCATATTAAGGGCAGCACGGGAGATAACAATTGCTATTTATTCATATAACATACTAGCTGACCCGGCCCGGCTTCGCCCAGGTCCTGGTGGGGAGCATCTCATTTAATTCATATATGTAGTCATATAAGTTCTCGTTCCCGTTCCCGACTGTCTGTCTGTCTGTCTGTCTGTCTGTCTGTCTGACCCGGCCCGGCATCGCCCAGCTCCTGGTGTGGAGCATCTAATTTAATTCATATAAGTAGTCATATAAGCTCCCATTCCTGTTCCCGACTATCTATCTGTCTGTCTGTCTATCTGTCTGTCTATCTGTCTGTCTGTCTGTCTGTCTGACCCGGCCCGGCTTCATATAAGTAGTCGTATAAGTTCCCGTTCCCGTCTGTCTGTCTGTCTGTCTGTCTGTCTGTCTGTCTGTCCGTCCGTCCCTCCCTCCCTCTCTGTCTGTCTGTCTGTCTGTCTGTCTGTCTGTCTGTCTGTCGGTCTGTCTGTCTGTCTAATCATTTATTGGTTGCAGTTAGAACAACCTTAGATAAACGAAGACCAACTTACAAAAGCATTAGAAAGAGCACTTGAAAGATCTTTACATCTTCCCCCAACAATTAACTTGGGTAAATGGAGCAGCGACAGCAGCAGCAGCAGAAGAAGAAAAAGGAGGAGTAGGAGGAGGGAGGAGGAGGAGGGAGATGGAGGAGGGACGACAATGGAGGAGGGAGGAAGAGATAGGCAGAG
>JACEFZ010006077.1:0-5000 GCA_014155875.1 Cepaea nemoralis | reverse complement strand
GAAGGAAGCAGGAGGAAGGAGGAGGAAGAAGGAGGAGGAGGAAGAGGGATAAGGAGGATGGAGGAGGAAGAGGAGGGAGAGGGAGGAGGAGGAAGAGGAAGGAGGAAGAGGGAGGAGGAGGATGGAGGAGGGAGAGGGAGGAGGGGAGGGGAAGAGGAAGAGGGTAGGGGGAGGAGGGGAGAGGAGGAGAAGAAGGGAGAAGGAGGAAGGAGGGAGAGTAAGGAGGGAGGAGGAGGGATAATGAGGAGGGGAGGAAGGAAAGGGAGGTGGAAGAGGAGGAGGGGAGGAGGAGGAGGGTGGATGAAGGAGGTAGGGGGAGGAGGAGATAGAGGGAGGAGGAGGAAGGAAAGGGAGGAGGAAGAGGAGGAGAAGGGAGGAGGAGGAGGGTGGAGGGAGGAGGAGGAGGTAGAGGGAGGAGGAGGAGGAGGGAGGAGGTAGGAGGAGGAGGAAGAGGGAAGAGGGAGAAGAAGGGAGAAGGAGGAGGGTGGAGGATGCTGAGGGAGAAGGAGGCAGGAGGAGGAGGAGGGAGGCAGGAGGAGGAGGAGGGAGGAGGAGGGATGAGGAGTGAGAGGGAGGAGGAGGGAAGAGGAGGGAGGAGGGGGGAGGAGGCGGAGGAAGTAGGAGGGAGGAGGATGGAGGAGGGGAGAGGAAGAGGGAGAAGGAAGAGGGAGAAGGAAGAGGGAGGGGGAGGAGGGGGAGGAGGTAGAGGGAGGAGGAAAAGGAGGAGGGTGGAGGGAGGAGGTAGTGAGAGGAGGAGAAGAGAGGAGGAGGGAGTTCGCCATTCCAAATTCATACTCGTCTAGGTTCTGTGATTTCGGTCCTTCCATTGATTTTTCTTCCCTTCTATACGACTGTAGATAACTTCCTTACACATAAAAAGATGAATTGTTATTGATATTGCCGTGGCATGGAGGAATATCAGCAGCAGAGTTGATCCAGAAAACCAAAGACCGAGATCTATGGAGAGCCATGAACGCATACGCCAGCCGGCACGGCACTTGATGATGATTGCCGTGTGACGATTCTGTGTAGTCACGTCATTTTCTTCCCTTTCCCTAGCGTTTTGGTTCGGGGATTCTTTCATCATCATCATCATATATTTACGCACGTATTTTGGGAGGGGGAGGAGGGAGGAGGAAGAAGAAGAAAAAAAACTACGACAGTTGGCAGCGCTGGAATGAAAGGAAGGCGTATAGAAAATTTCATCTTAATCGGATGGGCCGTTCGCGAACGTATAAAGGACATACAGACATACAGACATACATATCCACACACATCCTAATTTATATATAAGATGATGCTTATTTAATTTCGTCTAGAATATTTGTCACAGTTTACTTGCCTCTTTTCTACGACGCTGTCGTGCGTTTATGCAAGCAAACAATCATTTTCTTTGCTTTTTAATGTCTTATATTATTAACCTATACATTACTTTTCTTATAGTATAATATGATATCATCCGCTATATTATGTTACCTAAACCGTGATAGATCTGAACACAAGTATCTGCTTAAGTTTACAACCCTTTCCCATATCCGGAAGTAATATTTGGCAGGTACACGCGTGTGCCTTGTAATTGTAACTAATAGGGCTAATGCACAGAGTCTAGTGTGCAGGCCACATAGGTCAAACGAGTGACCATAATTGCATAGCCAGTAAACAGTAAAGAATGTACAGCAATATCCGCCACCTGGCGTGACACTACAGTTAGATTAGGGTAGCGGGGTAGGGGTATCTCCTACCATAGGAGAAGTAAGGCACTTCCTTCCTTCCGCTATCCTACGGGACACCCACGGGCAAGGTGGAGTATCCGCTAAGCGCCCCCCCCCCCCCGCCCCAAACAGGGTAATGTGAAGCCACGCGAGCAAGTGGTGGATTGAACATGGGAGCAGCCGACAGATAATTGTTGGTTATGGTTTCAAGCCATTGACGGTGGGCAGAGGATCTCTTAATAGAGACAATGGCTACGGTCATCCGATCAGCATGGTCACTGCCAGGAAGGAAGAATGTTAGACTTAATGATTGCCGGCCTGAGGAAGCTCTAAGAGAGGAAACTCTAAATCTCAAACCTTCCGCTGCATTGCGGGTATGCCCATATGGGAAGGCTTCAGGAGCAAAGTCTGTTTTGTCACTGTACTGTCCACACAACAGCACCATATCAAGGACAGAAGACCTCACCCAAATGATGTGTCTCTCCGGCCAAGTGTCGACTTCCTCCAATAGCTCTTGGACAATCCGGATGCCTGGTCATCAATAGTGGAAACAGTCCAATATTGATCATCAATCTAACACACACAGTGTAACTACTCTGTTCAGAAAAGTTCCGTGATCAGAGAATACTAAAATAATGTTACTGTCACTTTGAAAGACTGAATGTTAGTATTTAACTTTTCGTAGGAATTCCCCAATTGTAACGCACACTGTTAATTGGTAATGATAAGAATTCCCCAATTGTAACACACAATGTTAATTCTCTAGGTATCTATATCAACTAGTGTTCCTGATACAGGTGTTATTGGCAGTGTCTTTATTTTACTGTGATGTAAACTATCACTTAGGAAAACACACTTATATAATCATCGTTTCCTGCTCAGCAGAGGCCAGGTTCCTGCAGACCCTCTGGGTTATGGGCCCAGTGCAAAAGCCGCTGAGTGAAAAAACTTCCTTCAATAATCGAGCCATACCTTTCTGCTACTTCTTGGTAAACCTAGTGGAACCTGTTGAAGAGAGAACACACCTGGTGAGGGCAACCCGATTCCGACCTTTATTAGGTGAGTGTAGGCCAACGGCCACACTCAGATATATAACAGAGAACTAAAATCTGTCATAATGCAGATGAGCTCATCACATTGGTCTGAGTCATGGTAAGACAAGGATAGACTAAAGGAAAAGTGCAGAAACCCAGTAGACACCCTACTGGAAGATCCTACCACTTTACATTTCCTTTATCCCCCCAACCATCCTCAATCTTCCTAAACATCATCCCACTACATTGTTCTTAACTCACTGAGTTAATTGATATCTCACACTAGCTTCACAACATTTGGTCAACTCCCGCCAAAGTTGTTTATCAAGACGGTTTTAATACTGTGTCTGAATGACGTCACTGAACTGTCTAGACACCAGGCGTCTAGAAGTTATTTTCCTCTCTCATTTTCCGACAGGATTCAACAACTCGCCGGCTGTCCCTTTCATCTGGGAAATTGTCTCCGGTACTACAAAAAGTCTTACCGGTCTGTGATCTAGAGAAAATTTTCCCCCACAAGAAAAGATCTTGCCGACTTTTACCCAGACAGAGTGTCCCCAACTTCAAAGGATGGCGCCCGCCCTGTAGACCCAATGGCGCGACAGTCCTTCTTCGATCGACGACACATCTAAGAATGACGGCTGCTTGTAGACATCTCCAAGAATTTATGCGACAGAGTGACTTTCTACATTGTATGTTTGTATGTGTGACTTTCTCCATTATTTGTTTGTGTATGTGGTTTCTACATTGTATGTTTGTATCTTTGTGACTTTCTACATTGTATGTGTGTATGTGTGACTTTCTACATTATATGTTTATGTATGTGACTTTCTACATTGTATACTGTATTTGTATATACGGCGTTCTACAATATATGACAATGTGTCATTGTCGATATTATATGGTTTTATGTGCCCATTTCCTACATTACTTTATAAATATAATAATTCGTTGCGGTCTCTAAAATGTGCAGTAACATTTCAGTCGAACTGTTTCAAGAAATGTAAACCTCAACATATAATGAAATAGCATAATGGATGTGCAGCAGTCCACGAGAGATGTTCTGTTGATTGACTATTCTGCTTGTGTTCCCAGAATAGGGGAATATGTCTCTTATATGGCTTTTGCCAGTTTGGCTTGATGCTCTTGAATCAGGTCAGGGTTGCACACTCACAGTCATCTATGTGCAACGCTTTAGTAGACTGCCCTGTGGGAAAAAGCCGAGCAATGTGGGATAAAACCCGGTGTAATGCAGTGGATCCACTCGACTTCCAAGTTTTATCGCTCTGCATCTCTGACGGCATTCACTATAGCAGCCCAGTTCAAAGATCTTCAGTTTTCCAAAGAAGCCGGGTTTGCAAGCTTATCAGATGTTTCATGTCTACTGTTACCCACGTGGAATGGCCGTCTTTAACAAACCGGACAATCAGCTCATTGCCAAGCACAACTAACATAACACACATTAAATATGTATGCCGCAGACAAAGGAAATATCATGTGGACAACACTACCGATGAAGGAAATGTAAAAGACGAATTAGAATAAATATGTCTGACTCAAACGAGATGACAAGAAACAGCGATTGCTGTACATCTGCAGTAAGAGATACTGTCACGGACTATAAATGTTTGCGATGAACTTAATATCTTCCCATAAGCCCAAGCCTGGTCCAAGATTTGTGTGATCATATTAGAACACATGTACGCAAGAAATATCAAATCGACAATCTGATAGAAGAGCATGGCCATAGTGCATGAGACTTCCGCCCGTATCATTCTCATTCAAACCCTATAGAGCTTGTGTGGGCTAAAATTAAAGGACAGGTGGCAGCTGACAATACTATATTCAAATTGGGCCGACGTCAAAAATACTAACCTTGTCCGTGCTATTTAAAAATTTATAAAAGCTACTGGATGAAAATGTGAGGACCAAATGTTGAAAGAGGGAAAATAAATTTTTGGAGAAGGGGGATGGGTTGAAATTTATGCAACCAAGAGCAGTCATCAACCAAGTGGAATAGTCCGAAACAGATTAAGGTCTGGGCAGATCGCAGACATTAATCCACATGCACACCTGCTGAAATATTTTTGCTCCAAACATACAGAAAAATTGCACGCTCTAAACTTTACAGCATTGGCACCTACAAGCATCTTTTCAACGGAAAAAATCTGTGCCCAAAAAGATGAAGTGAGTTCCGGGAAGCAGTTTAAAGGTGACAAAAATACTGACATTCGAATTTATAATTTTTAAAAAA
>JACEFZ010006076.1:0-10000 GCA_014155875.1 Cepaea nemoralis | reverse complement strand
ACTGCCGCTTCCATCGACGATGACCTGTATTTTTCGTGGAGGACTTTGGTGTTGGCATTCTGGCAGCGGCATTATGCACAGTGTACCTGTGCGGGCTGTTGGTTTGTCGAGACTCATGTCTGTTCCACTTTTCACATGGGGCAGTGAGGTGCATTTTGTGTGATATTCACTAGCACAGAAACGGAGCATAATGAGGACGACCCGTTGCCGTGAAGTTGGAAGCGCGGCTAATGACTAATGACTCCAGACAGACCCCTGGTTACTCGGTCCTTCTCCTTAACATCTATTCCATCATTCATCTAATGATAGCAAAAGTTGTGAGTATGATTATAACTAAAGGTCTTGCACCCTTGAGAAAAAGTTCATCTGGCGGCTCTCCGTGTCACCAGCATCTCCCTCACTCTGGACAAGGAAGCAGATTCGCAACTGTCCTTGACCTGCATATCATAGTTATAATTATGGCATTGATTGTTGATAACGTCTGATCCATCCATAAAACAATAGTAATGATTGTCTAGTAATCGTATTTAAGAAGATTCATAAACAAACAACAACAATAATGGTAGTCTAGTATTACTAGTAATAGTATCCAAGCAGATTAATAAACAAACAACAATCATCAACCAATCAGGTGCCGTCTCCTCAATAAAGGTGGGCTGCAATGGGTCTCCAACACTGTCTCGCCCTGACTGTAAATTCTGTCAGATTGATGTTCGTCCATCTCTTGATGTTATCTTCCCACTTGTATCGTTGTCTGCCTCTTGCTCGCTTGCGCTCATCCTGGCTCTCCAGTATGCTTTTTATAAGAGTGTTATGTGGGCGATTTGACAGCAGGCCGCCTAACGTTGGGTTTTTATTAAATGGTATGGGTGCAGGTCGTTAAGAAAGCAATGGCAAACTACTGAACGTAAACTTGCCAAGTAATCACGAACAGTCAAAAAATGTTGGGGTTGACTGCGACATCCTGTAAAGGGTATGCAACAATTTTAAAATGTCTTTTAACGTGGTTGAAATATTTCACTTGCCTCTTTTTTTATTTCTTTCATCAACTCTCTTTTTATTACCAATTTTTCTAGAACCTCTGTATTTGTTCGTTTCTGTTTGAATGTAATATTAATACGACATATTGGTCATATTCATAGTCTTCTTTATATTCACTGTATCCACATTATCAAGGCCCCTATTCGACTTTCTAATTCCTTGCTCAATGTCCAGGCTTCAGCGCCATACAGTAGTGTTGAATATAGTAACATTTTTAATGCGGTGTTATTCTCTCTAGATGTTAATACTGATTTCATGCTGGCTGCTGAAACAAACAAACAAACAACAACCAACAACAACAACAAAACAACAACAAAATTGTACAAGAAGGAACGGAGTAGCTACACGTATACTTCCGGTGACAGCACAAACAGTTCCCCAACTTCATAATCTGCGTAATCAAATCTCACCCACGTCCTGTAGGGCGTACATTATTCGTGAACGGTTGTTTCTGTAATTACACGTTGTTAACTTCGCAGGTAAATATGGATTTTGTTCATAACAACTGTTGTGCGATGTACCACCTGTGTGTTTCTGCACATGGTTAATTGTCTAGATTTGTAATTAGTAAATCAGTAAAGTACCGAGGGACCAAGAGTCAAGTTTAGTCTACACTCTGACTCTCCATCGCTGTAGCAGTCGCGTCGCCGCTGTTGTTCAAGGAAGGACGTATGACTAGAATAAGGAATAATATTTAATAATAATATTGTTGTTAATTTAGTTTGATATTGCTGATACAAACAATAGATTATTTCGCTGAATCACGTCAGGTGCGTACTAATAGTAATAATACTATACTATATTATTAATATTATTTATGTGACTACTGACTCATTAAATATTATATTATATGGGAGAGTCACTCTTCCGAATTGCGGTCCCAAATAGATCCGCAGTGAATAGGTCAGGGGTAAGGGTTAGGGTCAGTGTTTAGTTAACAACTAACCCTAACCCTTAACCCCTGACCTATTCACTGCGGATCTATTTGGGACCGGAATTCGGAAGAGTGCCGGAGAGTCTATTCGCAGGGCCCTGCGAATAGACGCTTTGTTTATTCGCAGGGAGTGATTTCTTGTTCTCTAATCTCTATCAGTCTACTTGTATCTGTCCATTTGTATATATGTCTATCTGAATCTCTATCTAACAAACTGTCTGTCTGTCTTTCCATATGCATATGTATGTCTGGTTGACTCTCTGTGTGTATGTATGCGTGTGTCTGACTCTCTATCTGTCTGCCAGTTTATATATCCGTTGTTTATTTGTCTGTATATCTGACTGCCTGCATCTCTGTCTCTCTGTCTGTCTGTCTGTCTGTCTCTCTCTCTCTCTCTCTCTCTCTCTCTCTCTCTCTCTCTCTCTCTCTCTCTCGGTCGCTCGGCCTGCCTGTTCAGAGTATTGCAGGGAGAGGTTGAAAGAGATGTATGAATTGGCATGGTGGAACACAGATGATCGACGAGCGAGTGTCGGGTTGGATCTAGCTACCCATCTACCTGCGTACCTACTCATCCACCTATCTGCCTAGCTACCCACATACCTGCTTACTTAACTACCTACCTGTTTACCCACCCACATATCTGCCTCTCTAACGATCTATCTGTCTAACAACCCACCTACCTGCCTACTTAACCACTTTCGTGTCTAACTACCCACCTACCTAACCAACTATGAATATTACAAAGAATTATCGCCGAAGCAACGGAGTACGTGCTTTGTGCTCGATACTTTTGACAACAGCCAGCGGGGAGAGAATGAAGCGGAGGAGAAGAGGTAGGGGAGAGGGGGGAAGGAAAAGGAAGAAGAGGGCTGGAGCCAGAAGGGGTAGAAGGAAAACTGGATCGTTTGGGACTCAAAAATGTGTGGGTTGGATATTGGAATTGCCGTAGTGCAAAGCAACGAGGACCAATACTGGAGAAACTGGTACTAACTAAATTACACTCACTTTAAACACAATTCTAAATACCCAAAGAGATGAAGGATTGACTTTCACCCAATGAATTGCTGAATAATAAAAAAAAAAAATGTCCGGCAAGGAAACAAACCTCGAGCTCCCGCCCATCAGGCGGGGACACTATCAACTATGCCACTGATGACACGTTTTCCAATCAACGAAAATGTATAATATAGTCGCAAACTATAAATCACGTGACCAGCCGTGCCCTGCGAATAGACGCTTTGTTTATTCACAGGGCCCTACGGGAATAATCACGAGACCAGCACATAGGGCCCTGCGAATAGATGCTTTGTTTATTCACAGGGCCTTACGAATAGACACTTCCATATTATATTACCAGGGTAGTTACTAATTATATAAATAATTAATGTTCAGTTTTGTTTTCTACATGTATCTGGAGCAGCTTTCGGCACAAGACTTTTGTTGGTGCTTGCTCACCTTGAACTCAAGCGTAGTCCATACATGTGCTACTACTTCTAGTGCACTAGACTGAATTTTGAGTATGGATTAACATTCCCTATTACCAGTGTCTCTGGCCATCAGGCGAACCCACTCCAACTTCAGATGTACTTGTAGTTTACATTCCCAAGTCAAGGACGAGAAGTCAACATTTTAGTCCAACTGGCCAGTGTAGGGGTTAAACCCGCTACCTCAGCATCAGCATGCCAGATGTTTTGAGAATGAGCTTTCTGATCCATTCAGCCATGCTAACCTCCAGTCGTTCTTCCTCTGTCCTTTATTCCCCCTGTTTGGGTCATATGCCCTCAAGCAACCCACATCCTCCTGCAGCTCCCTCCATGCCCTGCCACTATTATTCATCTCTGTCATTCTCTTCTCTGTGTGTTTGTATGTCTCCCACTATTTCATTCACCTTGTGGGCTCCAGACACTAGAGTGTCTAGTTATACTGTCCTCAGATTTTCTCAGAAATCAAAGACACCACCAATCACTATACACACAGTCACAACCTGTTTGAACACTATCTCAGTACAGATACATGCTCCCCTAAAAAACAAGAAAAAAACCCAAAAATAATCATAATTATCTCAAATGGCGACGAGTATAATAAACATTCCCATATGTATGGAGCGTTACACCTAACTTAGGTAATTATAATGGCCATGTTAAAAATTGCTTTAGTGAGTCATGTATTATTGATTATTTTTCATGCGTTTTAATGCATATTGCTCTGTTGTTGTCTAAGATTAGCTTCATAGTATGCATGAAACAATGTATGAGAAGAAAGAGATAAGGGCAGAATGTCAGATGTGCCTGCAGGCCCAATTCTTAACCCTTTTAGAATAAAGTTTGTTCGTTCAGTTTGTGTCTTATCCAGACACAACATTTTTTTCTCATTTCTTTAATCACTGGAATTCATTTTGTCTATGAGCTCTACATTGGAGATTCTGTCATGACATTTTATTCCCACCATTCTGCATAGGCACCAGTTTGTGAATGCTTAGAGAGAGACTGTCACCCTTTATCCTCTGTAATGTTCGGCCATGTGTAGATGAGGTGTTGGACTTTACTGTCAGAAGTGATGAAGACATGCCTTGAGGGCATTTGGCCACAGCTGAGAGCTCATCCAAAATTATGTTCCTGGCTATGACAGCAATTTGGCCACAGTTGAGAGCTCATCCACGAATCCGTCCCTGGCTAGGACAGCAATTTGGCCACAGTTGAGAGCTCATCCACGAATCCGTCCCTGGCTATGACAGCAATTTGGAGCTGAGTTGAGCTAACCTTTTGAACCTGTTTCCCTTGACCTTCAGATTCCATGTACCAGAACACCTGAATGGAAAAGTTATTTGCCTCATCTTACCAGCTCTACATTTATCATCTCAGTAAACTGGGATCTATTCTAATGAATCAATCAATCAGGTGCCGCCTGCTGGTAGCATGGCATAAAGTGTCAACTCTGTGTCCCCAGCTGTGACCTTCATGAGTCTATGGAAACATTTGCACTCGTGGTCTGAACAAAGGGTTCCAAACCTGAGCCATGACTTTCAAAGCATGACACAAATGGCACAACCATTTCACCATGGAGACAGCTGAGTTGAGTCCAGAATCAACATCACAGCACTTGGAACATTTGCTACATGCTCTGTCTCTAACTTACACAGCCAGCAAAGAGTCTCATTACCCATGGTACCACTGGCAGTCTGATTGTCTGTCCAATCTTTGCTTGGAGTACTGAGTGTCGGCCAGGCCAACATTCTCTCCAGGCCATGATGATTTATCTGTTCTTCTACTCTTAGTGACATAGTGATCTATACTGATGGGTCAGTAGTGAGAAACAGTGGTTGGGGTTTCATTGTGAAGCTAATAGACGATTCTTGAAAAAGGAGAGTATGGCATATGAGGCTGTGACCTCCAGCATGAGAATGGAGGTGGAAGCAGTCACAGCGGCATTCCGTTGGTTAGAGGGGACCACTGCAACACACATTGTCTTCATCACGGACTCAGGAGTATGCTTAGTAAAGTGGAGAAAAGAATGTTTTGTGTGGAATGGCTCACCTCACTTCAGAGGTCACAGATTGTAAGAATTGTATGGATTGTTGTCCTGACCATGTGGGAGTGCGGGAGGAATGAACAGGCTGATAGGCTAGTAGAGAATGCACCTCTTGGTGGTAGATTACCTATGGACAAGGCAGAGGTGGTCGTGCGCCTGTGGGACCAGGTGGAGGAACAGATTGAGAACCTGCATGTGGAAAGGATGAGATTGCGGGGGATTGGCAATGGTTCTGGTAGAATCTCAAAACTGTGAAGGAAGACCAGGAGAACTTTCAGTCAGATAGCGGTGGGAACGATTAGTAGTGTGACTCTGTGCTGGCCTTGAATGAGGGGACGGGGCACATATGGGAATGTCCTGAGTGCAGTGATGTCGGTTCTTAGCTCAACTCAACTCTTCTATATTGTTCACATGATTCCAAAGGACATTGACCACATCTGCCTTATTTTTCACCAATACCCAACCCAGTGGTGCAGACCTGGTCAGTTTGTCACCTGCTCGGGTCCCACCACACCAACATGTTCTAGGGAAAAATCCAACAGATGCTCCCTGTCTTTGATTTCTGAATTGAAGCATGCCACTCTGCACCAAGCATGCCTGTCTTCACCCTTCTCAGCATGCTCTGTCCTAAAACTGTGAGTTTCTTTAATCACGATATGTGTGTATTGTTAATCTAACCAGCGGAATGTTGCAGGGACTATCTCTACCACTCTTCTCAGGCTAGATTTCATGGTATCATATGCTAAGCTCTACTTTATTAAACATTGTCCATTAACCTTCACTATGAACTCCAGGCACTTCTTTTGGTTCTTTTTACAGAACCGTCCATGTACATGATATTGCCTTGTCATGAATTGTTATGAATCCGCTCATTCAGTGCAGCCTTTGGCCAATCCCCACACTCCTAGTCCAATGTATTACAACCCTGCACAGGTCTGACATTTCCTTGGGCATTCTGACCCAGTCATCTCCTCTCCCAATGTTCTAAAACATACACTTCTCTGATTGTGTCTTCTATCTGAGCCATCCATGATTTTCCTCCTATCAGCCTGTAGCCTTTAACTGTGTCCAGGGCTTCATGCAGGGGGTGTTCCGAGGAACAAAATAGTAATAAATATTACAGTTAATTAAAGTAATAGTTCAACTGTGCCCTTAAGGAAAGAAAAGGCAACTAAAATCGACATGGCTTGAGTTGGTTAACCCTTTACAGGGCCGAGCGGCCATTAGCGGCCGATGGCTTAAACAAGCGGAGCGGCCGTCTACGTCCGATACTATTATGCATTGTAAAAACGCGATCTCTCGGCTTTCCGACACTTCTGACGGCTACTTTCGCTTTCGCCGACAGCTTGACAACGTGGCCGCCATTTGTAAACGCGCTATTATGAATTTGAAAGGACTTTTACGGACTTTTTTTGATAGTTTTCGGGATTTTTACGCTGTTTTTCGAAATGGATTTTAGCGATTCTTCAAGTGATAGCCGAGATTTCGCTAGGTACAATATAAATGACATTAAAGGGCGCGAAGTTGACTATTAATCGGAGCTAGATATCAGTGCAAAGCGTTACTTTGCATTAGCAGTCTGAGTCGGACTTTAAAGAAAGTGATTATGATTCTGATAATGTGTTTGTAAATTGCCGTATAGATGACGGAAAATCACAAACAACATGCTATATTTCGTAAATATTTGTGTTCATATATGGATTACTAACAACAATCACGTGAGTAACATATTCTGCATGCTTTTCCCTTCATTGTGTTGTTTATTTAACTAAAATCGGTTGACTAACACCTTATTTGTGATGTTTTTACTAACGCGACCTGAAATTTTACCAAACCTGAATAAATCTTGCCCGTTCAGGGCTACAAAACGGACAAGTGTCTGCCCTGTAAAGGGTTAAGAGCCTGTTCTCCTTCGGGGGATAAAAGGCAGAAGTAGTAGATGGTAATAGTTACTGATATTTTAAATATAATTATAACAGTACAGTGCTAACCTACTCTTTCTTTCCCTCTGTGTCCTCCATCACTATCTCTCTCTCTTTCTCCCACTTCTCACTCTCCCTGCCTCTCTCTTCTCTGCTGTCCCTCCCCCCACTAACCTTCTCACACCCCCTTTCCCTCTCTCCCCCTACCCTCTCTTAACCCTTTGAAAATAAAATTTGTTTGTTTGTTCTCCCCTCTTTGTTCTCACTAATGCTCTCTCTCCTCTCCCTCTCTTTCCCCCTCACTAACCCTCTTTCCCCTCACAATCCATATCCCTTTCCTCTCTCTCCCTCTCCCCTTTCTAACTCTCCCACTTCCTCACTCAGCACATTGTAAATGGAGCGTATGTGGTGCTCAACATTAAAATGTATATTATCCCTAGTGTGTAAAGTTTTCAACCTGTTTTACCTGATTGCCAATCTGGCATACCTGAACAAGTTTTAATTTGAATTGGTGTAAAAAAAAAAAAGGTATGTGATATCACTATAGACGTCAAAACCTCACATCACGTCATTTAATTGTTATTCATTTTCTGTAAACAGGACATGGGTTCCTTTACATTACTGGTGGGTATTCTTGTGTCTGTGGTGTTGTGTCCAGTTCTTGGAAAACCCGTCAAGAGAGGACCTCCTCATCCAAAACCAGTAGAAGAGGGGTCTCCAGAAAGTCATCGTGAGGTGCGTTGCATGTTTGTACTTGAATTACAGTAAAGGAATTAAAAGTGCTGTGAGGATTTGCAGTTAAAATATTAGCTAAAATGTTGAATGATATCTTGGAAATGTAATAATAGATGACGGCAGAAGTGAAACAAAAATCAAGCAGAGATTAGGAATAGCCAAAAATGTTTTGAACAGCATGAAATCGGTATTAATATCTAGAGAGATTAATAATGCATTAAAAATGAGAATTGTCAATTGTTATGTACATTCAGCATTACAATGTGGCGTGGAAACCTGGACAATGAACAAGCATTTAAAATGCCAAATTGAGGCCCTGGAGATGTGTATATACAGAAGAATATGTTCTTATGTTCTATTTCATGGAAACAATCAAATACAGAGGTTCTAGACAAACTGGGAATGAAAAAGAAGTTGATGAGAGAATTAAAAAAGAGGCAGGTGAAATCATTTGGCCACGTTAAAAGACATAACACTCTTATAAAAACCATACTGGAGTGTACGGTCAAAGGCAAGCGAGCAAGAGGTAGACAGTGATACAAGTGAGAAGATAACATCAAGAAATGGACAAATAGCAGTCTTAGAGAATGTGCAATCAAGGCGAAAGACAGAGTTGGAGATCTTCATTGTAGAGATGGCACCTGATTGATTAACTTAACTGATGAATAACAGTGGATATATAACAGGCAGACACATAATCAGATTGCAACGGGTACCATTGGTATTGAAACTCTTCGCTGGTTGTTGAAGATGAGGAAAGAGCATATGTAGAATGTCCTGAATTTTGTTATCTCGGTTCTTAACTCAACTCACCTTAGTGGTGTACTGAAATCTGTATTTATAGCTCTACCCCCCCAAAAAAAATTAGGAACATTTGAATGCAGAAGTCAATTTCATAAACTATGTCACTAAACTTCTACTCTGAATTATCATGAGAAGAACAAGAAAGAAAATAAAGATGGAAAGTGGTGAAGAACAGTATTAATTTATGGAAGGAGGAGCTCCAAATAATTTTTGAACATTCAGCAGGGAATTTTCATTAGCATATATGTTTCTGTCGTGTTCTATATTATCATCACGATCTACATTGGTTTCTCCCCAGAGTGGACTGGCGTACGATCAGTATCTACGTGAAGTTGTGGAAGCATTGGAAAGTGATGTCGGGTTCCGGAAAAAACTTGAAACCGCAAATATTTCCGATATCAAGGTTGTTGCCACTTTTATTAATCTTTTCTTAGTATGTTTTATTCCTGTGTGTTATGTAGATGTATCTTACTCTTCTTTCTTCTCAAAGGACAGCTATTTTACAAAGACATTCCCCTAACTGTGGTATGTTACATTTACCGTAGCTAATTATATTTGCTATGTCAAAAATTAGTTTTAATGAGTCATATATTATTGATTATTTCACATTTTCCATGCTTTTATAATGCATATTGTTTCTATTGCTGTCGTCGTCTAATATTGGCTTCGTAAGTAATGGCTTGCAAACCCGGTTTGTGAGCCCGTATACCCGGGTTCGAAACATGGTGGTGCTGGTTTTTTCGAAAAAGGTATAGGTGCCGGTCGTTCAGAAAGCAATGGCAAACTATTGAACGTAAAATTTGCCCAGGAATCACGAACAGCGAAAATGCTGAGGTTGACTGCTACGTCCTGTGAAGGACATGCAACTTAATTTCAAAAGTGATATATGAATTAAATAATGTATGAGACCAGAGAGGCAAGATGGACAAAAATGTCAGACGGACCTGTGTGCCCAATTCTTAACCCTTTGAAAATAAATTTTGTTTGTTCATTCATTCTTCAGGTGGTCTGGTCTTGGGGCAGATATGCCCTTTAA
>JACEFZ010006075.1:0-11268 GCA_014155875.1 Cepaea nemoralis | reverse complement strand
GTAGCAATTAAGATTTCTTCTACTATATCTGCTCTGCTACACCCCTTATTGTTTTTAGAACCACAACTGTTGATAATGAATCTGCCAATATATCTTCCAAGTGTCGCCTGCGCACACTTCAGAAATCTGACTTCCTATTGTAAAATGCATAACTGATGTAAAATGTATTATATCATCTCCTCTCATCTTTTTTCTCTTGTACCTTGCGACGTCGAGGTGAAGCATAAACAGTGGAAGGGTGTCCGTTTATGGACTTCATATATCGAGATTCTCATGGACTCTGCTATTCTCTCTGTCCATCGTTTACATGGTCGATCCCTTCTTCTGGTTTGATGTGGTCTGTAAAATGCATTACTGATGTAAAATGCGTCACAAATACAATAATTTTTTTGTTATCAAAGAAAACTCTCTCCCCCGATGGTGTTTCCACCTTGTCGTGGTGGGGGAGCTTGAGTTTCTCAATGACCCTGAGAGCTATGCCGGCGGTAGCGTAGCTACCAGCAGGGCCTCCCAAGCCGGACAGGTCAAAGGGTAGAGAACAGACAAAGAGAAACACCCTGGTCCTCCAGGTTGGGGGTTGAAGCGTGGGGTTAACATCCCCACCTTTGTAAAAACCTTTCTTTGTTACGAAACAAATACATGAGCCTCGATATCGGACTGACTTATCTGGACAACGACCTTGGAACGTTAAAGGACTTTTGAGATTTGGAACATGGAATGTACGGACACTATATCGAGCTGGAGCGGCCGAAGAACTAACCCGGGAGCTGGTTGAATATCAAATGGATATCACAGCAATTCAAGAAATAAGGTGGCCAGGAGAGGGTACTTTAGAGCAAAATGGGAATGATTATAATATATGGAGGAAACACCCAAAATAAACATGAATTAGGAACAGGATTTGTCATCAAAAAAGAGTTATGGGGGAACATTTTAAACTTTAAAGCTTTTAATGACAGGATTAGTAAATTACGAATAAAAGGTAAATGGAAAAATATAACGATGATTAATGTACATGCACCTACTGAAGAGAAAGAAGATGATATTAAAGAAGACTTTTATAATGATCTGGAAGATGTCATAGAAGAAACCCCCAAACAGGACATCCTGATTGTGCTGGAGACTTCAATGCAAAAATAGGTAGAGAGCAAACTAATAAAAAAGTGGCCGGTATGGAAAGCCTACATACAACTTCAAATGATAATGGATGGAGAGTCATCAACCTGGCAGAAGCCAAAGGACTGCAGATTAGCAGTACCAGACTACAAAGAAAGGATATACACAAACAAACTTGGAAATCATGTGACAAGAGAACCTATAATCAAATAGATCACATTTTAATTAACAACAGAAATGCATCAAACATACAGCAAGTCAGAAGTTATAGAGGAGCTGAGTGCCACAGTGACCATTTCCTCGTTGGAGCAAAATTTAAAATAAAACTTAAGAGAGCTTTCTATACTAAATTACAAAGATTACACCCAACATATAACAGAGAAAAACTACAAGACATTACAGTCAAAGAGAAATTTACAGATGAAATAAAATGTAAACTTGAAACTTTTCAAAACCCTTTGGAGGAAAGCGTTGACCAAACTTGGTTGAACATCAAGAATACACTTCAATCTACCGCAGAAGAATGTCTCGGTGTGTCAACCACGCATAGAAAGAACAGATGGTTCAATCAAAAATGTGAAGAAGCAGTCACTAAGAAGAAGAATGCCAGACATGTATGGTTAAATGACATCAATAACATCCAAAAGGAAGAGCATTATAGAAATGAATGTAAAGAGGCTACAAAAATAGTCAGACAGCAGAAGCGAGAATATATGAGTAATATAATCAAAGATATGGAAACTAATCACCAGAAAAATGAATCCAGAAAGTTTTTTAAAGTACTGAAGTCAATGAAACGAGGGCACCAACAAAACACATATGGTTTAAAAGACAAAAATGGGAATATGATAAATACCAATGAAGAAATGTGCAACACATGGAAAGAATATTTTATTGAATTACTAAATTGTGAAGCTCCAAGTAACATTTTCCCACAGGAAGAGGTTCTAACATGCGAACCACAAATTGAAGAACCTACATTTGAAGAAATCCTATATGTAATCACACGACTTAAAAACAATAAGGCAACTGGGACTGATGGAATTGCTGCTGAATTTATAAAGGCAGGTGGCCATGCATTACATCTAAAGCTATACGAACTAATAATAAAAATCTGGAGGACAGAAGAATTACCCCATGACTGGAAAGAGTCATTATTGATACCTATCTTTAAGAAAGGAGACAAGTTCCAATGTGGAAATTATAGAGGAATATCACTACTGTCCACAAGCTATAAGATACTATCCGCAGTATTACTAAATAGACTAAAACCATATTCAGAAGACATATTAGGTGACTACCAGGCGGGTTTTAGACAAAACAGATCAACAATAGATCAGATATTTATCTTACGACAAATAGCCGAGAAACATTGGGAATATAAAAGAGATCTCCATAACATTTTTGTGGATTTTAAAAAGGCTTATGATAGTGTCCATAGGAATAGTCTATGGAATGTTATGCAGGAATTTGGAATACCAAGGAAGTTAATTAACATGACCAAACTATGCATGGAAGATACTTATAATATAGTAACATATAAAGGCAGGAAATCAGACCCCTTCCAAATAACATCTGGCTTGAAACAGGGTGATGCACTATCGCCGCTACTCTTCAATCTGGCTCTAGAGAAAGTTGTAAGGAAGGTAAAGGAGGAATGTGATATTGGAGGAACATCCAAGCTGCTTGGTTATGCAGATGATATAGATATTATAGGGCAAAGTGAACAAAAGACATTAGAAATATTGACTCACTTAAAGGAAAAAGCCCAACAGATGGGGCTGGTTATCAACCAAGATAAGACAGAATATATGGTAATTTCAAGAGACGGAATGGCTAAAAACTCTGGCCACATACAAATAGATAATATGACCATTAAAAGAACGGAAACATACAAATACCTGGGTACAATCTTCAACTGCTCCAACATCATAAGGGAAGAAATACAAACTAGAATCAACTCTGGAAATAAGATATACTATGCACTACAACATCTACTAAAATCAAAGGCGCTATCTCGTAACACCAAAATCACAATATACAAAACACTGATCAGACCAGTTGTGCTGTATGGCTCTGAAACCTGGAGTACAACGAAAGGAGACGAAGCCTTGTTACAAACCTTTGAGAACAAAATTTTAAGACGCATCTTTGGACCCATTAGGGATACACAAAGTGGAGAGTGGAAAAGAAGAAGTAACAAAGACATTTATGATTTGTTTAAGTCCCCGCTAATCACTGGTATCATGAAGGCTAATAGACTACAATGGCTGGGGCATATAGAAAGAATGGAAGATAATAGGGAAACAAAACTCGCTTACACTCAGGAAATAAATGACCGTAGACCCCGAGGTAGACCAAGAAGGCGGTGGAGAGATAATATACATACAGACCTACAAGCACTTGGAATCAACGACTGGCATGAGAAGGTCCACCAGAGAGACGAATGGAGACAGATTGTATTTGCAGCAAAGAACCTCAATGGCTCGGAATGCTGAAGAAGAAGAAGAAGAAGAAGAAAGAAAACTCTAGAAGGCAAAGTATTGGTGAAAGAACAAGGTGTAGACCAATAAAACAGTCATGTATACGCCAGGGATGCACAGATTTATTCATGTAGACATCCGTGGGATTAAAGATAGCGACGCAAGCTAGTTTAGTCGCTAGTTAGTTCCTAGTTAGTCACTGGTTAGTCGCTAGTTAGTCGCTAGTTAGTCGCTAGTTAGTTAAGGTTCCAACTTCACGGCAAAGGGTCACCCCAATAATGCTCCGTTCCTGTGCCCCTCAACTGTCCCATGTGAAGAGTAGAACAGACAGACAGCAGCACAAGACAGGAGAGCACAAGAGAAAGACCTGTCGCATGGAATGATCAAGAAGCTGCACAACCAGCTCAAGGCCTGAATACTGGATAATGACAACGACGATGACTCATAAAGTACAACAGGAAGGAATAGCAAGAAAGAAAATAAATTCCATTATAAGTAAGTAAATAAAGTGATAAATTCCACAATACATAAGTAAATAAAGTAATAAAGCGCCACTTTAGACGTCTTAATGTGCAGCGGGCATATGGTGCTAAGTTCATAATGTCTATAGACCAATCAGCACTGGGTTGATGACGTAGTTATCAATGTAACGCCTGTCGCCTTTATCTCTCTAAACACTTCCTGGTACTTATTTCAGGCTGCATCGATAAGGCGCCCACTTGATTTTTAAAAAAAAATCTGTTCCAATACGGATTGTAAACCACGAAACACAGCTCGAAATTCTGAGGTAAGTAGGATCATTTTTTTCCAGTTTTCATTTTCTCTTCATTGGTTTCATTTTTAAAAATCTTTTTTATTCTTCTCGTCCTGTCGTCACGTTTTAATGTAGTCACAGGAGATCTCCGTGACTATATGTTGTGTTTTGTGAATGTGTTTGTTTGCTGATGAAGGCTAATCACCGAAACGTCCTACATGTGTCGTAATTATGTTATGTAAAGCTGCACTACTTTGTGTCATTTTATATTGTTTGGATTGTAAACCACGACCACTTGGCCAGCAGGCGAGAGTCTATCCACTACGCCAACGCGATTCTCAACACTTTATAATGGAAGTATGTAGTCATGGACATAAACGTACTGGAACCTCCAAATGACGTTAGCACCTCGCTGAGACAAAAGCAGAGGCTTAAAATCTGCAACTGAAACGTGTTTCTCATTGTTCCATTGTCTTGCGTGTTATCTGCTATCTATTTCTCCTCCAAGTATTTTGTCTCACTCTCTGGGCGGCAATCAGTACTGTAACATTTATTAGTCTAGTTTCTTTGATGGCCCTGGAGACGCCCCGATGTTCCACACTTCCTTGGGTAACATCTAGAGCCGGCTCATGCTGGGAAACTTGGACAGACCAGGGGAGATCAATGCTCGCACGGACACTGCCTGCCACAGGGGGAGTAACTCTGCAGCCATCATTGATTCCCCGTCTGATGTGTGTACCCTAAAGAGGACATGGCTCCACAGCAGGGGGTTCCCGGCCACAGTTAAGGACCCTCAATTATTTATGGATCATGTTTGATACCTGGGTGTGACCCCTTGATGCTACGTTCCTTTGAAGATGGCTAATGGCGCAGTGGGGGAGCCGCGCTAGGGGCAGGGGGGTAGCACACTTGCCTGCCGGCTCGGTGGTGAATTGGTCAAATTCTCTTGGGGGCAAGGCGTTTCTTTTAGGCTCCCAGGTCAATCCAGTGTAAAACTGGTAGCAGGAAAGTTCATTGGAAGTAAATGTCGTCCCGTAATATTTACCTCATCAACAATCAAATGTCGTCCCGTAATATTTACCTCATCAACAATCAAATGTCGTCCCGTAATATTTACCTCATCAACAATCACATGTCGTCCCGTAATATTTACCTCATCAACAATCAAATGTCGCCCCGTAATATTTACCTCATCAACAATCAAATGTCGCCCCGTAATATTTACCTCATCAACAATCACATGTCGTCCCGTAATATTTACCTCATCAACAATCACATGTCGTCCCGTAATATTTACCTCATCAACAATCACATGTCGTCCCGTAATATTTACCTCATCAACAATCAAATGTCGTCCCGTAATATTTACCTCATCAACAATCACATGTCGCCCCGTAATATTTACCTCATCAACAATCAAATGTCGCCCCGTAATATTTACCTCATCAACAATCAAATGTCATCCCGTAATATTTACCTCATCAACAATCAAATGTCGTCCCATATATTTACCTCATCAACAATCACATGTCGTCCCGTAATATTTACCCTCATCAACAATCACATGTCGTCCCGTAATATTTACCTCATCAACAATCACATGTCGTCCCCGTAATATTTACCTCATCAACAATCAAATGTCGCCCCGTAATATTTACCTCATCAACAATCAAATGTCGCCCCGTAATATTTACCTCATCAACAATCAAATGTCATCCCGTAATATTTACCTCATCAACAATCAAATGTCGTCCCATAATATTTACCTCATCAACAATCAAATGTCGTCCCGTAATATTTACCTCATCAACAATCACATGTCGCCCCGTAATATTTACCTCATCAACAATCAAATGTCGTCCCGTAGTATTTACCTCATCAACAATCACATGTCGCCCCGTAATATTTACCTCATCAACAATCACATGTCGCCCCGTAATATTTACCTCATCAACAATCACATGTCGCCCCGTAATATTTACCTTATCAAACAATCACATGTCGCTCCCGTAATATTTACCCTCATCAAACAATCAAATGTCGCTCCCGTAGTATTTACCTCATCAATAATCAAAAGTCCCCCGGGTAATATTCCCCTCATCAACAATCACTGTCGCCCGTAATTTTTAAACCTCATAAACATCACATGTCGCCCCGTAATATTTACCTAAAAAAAACAATCAAATGTCGTCCCGTAGATTTACCTCATCAACAATCACATGTCGCCCCCATAATTTTTACTCATCAACAATCACATGGGGCCCCGTAATATTTACCTCATAAAAAAACCCAAATGCCCGCCCCGAATATTTACCTCAAAACCCAATCAAATGCCGCCCCGTAATTTTTCCCCTCTTTCAAAAATCAAATGCCCGCCCCGTAATTTTTACCTCATCAACAAAAAATTTTCCCGTCCCGTAAAAATTACCTCATCAACAATCAAATGTGGGTTTGGGGTGGGGTTTAAAGCGTGAGTATCAAATTTAAAACTTCATGGTTTTGAACAATTTTTTTAAAAAAAATTAACATTTATTTAATTTTTTTATACGCTAAACAAAACTATTTTTGTATTATATTGTTGTTATTTATAACATAATTGCATCTTCTTTACATAAAGTAAATAGAGTGCTATTGGCAACAGACACAATAAGAAAAGTCGGAGTGCTAAACTGATGGGTGTTTCCTTGTACGGAGGAGAAAGGTGAGAGAGGAACGAGAGGAGAGAGAGAAAAGAGAGAGTGGAGAGAGGTAGGAGAACGATAGGAGAGAGAGGGAGAGAGACTGGAGAGAGAGGAGAGAGAGAAAGAGAGGAGAGATATGTGAGAGATAGATGAGAGAGAGAGAGAGGAGAGGGAGATAGAGTGAGAGAGGAGAGAGTGAAGAGAGATAGGCAAGAGATATGAGAGAAAGAAAGAGAGAGAGAGAGTGGAGAGGGGTAAAGATGAGGGAGATAGCAGAGAGATGGGAGAGAGATAGGAGAGAGAGAGAGAGAGAGGGGGGAGGAGAGATTGGAGAGAGATATGACAGAAATGGGAGAGAGATAGGAGAGAGAGAGGAGAGAGAGGAGAGAGATAGGAGAGAGATAGGAGAGAGAGGAGAGATGGGGAGAGATGAGAGAGATAGGAGAGAGGTAGGAGAGAGATAAAAGAGAGGAAGAGAGGAGATAAAAAGAGAGATGAGATAGCGGGGAACTAACAGACCCAACCAACACTAAGCCAATTTAGATAAAGATTTAGACAAGTAACATTGGGAAAGAATATGGGCATGTGAGGAGAAATGACACTCTCGACAAGAACATAATTGAGAGAGGGAGGGGAATTGCCGGGGAAGCATACAGGAGCAAGACCACAGCGCAGAGGGATTCAGTATGGGGTGGAGAAAAAGAGTGTTGAAGTCCTCCATATAACCTGCACTTTTCTATGTATGTGAAACGTGGACAATAAGCAGACAAACTGAAAAACATCTGATGACGGTGGTCTTGTGGTTTCTGGGGAAAATGCAAAGAATACCATGGACAGACAAAAAACACCACGAGTAAGTTCTACAAGAAGCAGATGAAAACCGTAAACTGATTACATTTTAAGAATATGCATCTTTCCCATTGCAACATGCACTTACTAAACAAACTGAACAGTGCACACATGCCTTTGAATATAAATGTTATAGACGGGTGCATACGGATGCACGGATGCAATACGGATTAGGGGGAGTGGGGGGGGGGGGGTGAGTGGTCACGAGGTATGGTGTTCGCCTCGAGTGTTGGAGGCCCCGGGTTCAAGCCCCGGCGAGGACCGGGATGTTTTCACGTGGACTTCTAGGAACAAAATTTTCCCTGGTCTCTGGGTAGTGAGATCGGACGCCCGTGTGTATTGTTGTGCACTTAAAAAATTCCCTGGCAGTTGTAAATCGAAAAAGAGTAGCCTAAAGGCGCTGCCCGGGCAAAATTTCGATTAAAACATCTACCGAAAGTATTTCAGGATCCTCGCCGGTGCTACGGCGTTCGTGCACTGAGCTGAGACTCTCCGGACTCAGGCTTAAGTTAGGGATAGAACGGAGCACTTATGGATTACACCCGCTTGCCGTGATGTTGATCCGTCGACCTAAACTAAACGAAGCATACAGATGCCCGTTATGTGTTTGCAGTATGGATATGGGGATTACATATTGTCTGTATGAGACTACCTTAGTTTCAGGGGAAAATCTGTCTTTTCAATTTGTCTGCAAAAAACCGTGGTTTTGGTTCAGTAGACAGATAAACAGATAGACAGACAGACAGACACACAGACGGACAGCCAGGCACGCAGGCAGATAGATTGACAAACCAACGAACGGACGGACCGGACGGAGGTAGAGACGGAGGGATGAATGGATGGATGGATGAATGGATGGATGGACGGAAGGACGGACGGACGGACGGACGGACCGACCGACCGACCGACCGGCCGGCCGGCCGACCGACCGACAGACAGACAGACAGACAGACAGACAGACAGACAGACAGACAGACAGACAGACAGACTCTTTCGGATACAACTACCCAGATCTTCCAATTATCAAGTTATACCCCTTGAGTTATTTGCCTTACACATCTGCAGCTGTCCTCCGAGTTATCTAACCTGGTGAGTGCCCTGCCTTAGAATCCCTAAGAAATTTTACTTGACCATGAAGACTGAACATTACACCGAATGATGATCTTTGTCGCTTTCTTATTGTCCACATCAAAGATGTCGTTCAATACTGACTCAGTTACTTGACTGATCAATTACACTTGTTTAGACGCCTCTGCTCCCTTTCTTCAAGACGCAGCTATTGTTCTGTGCGTCAATAGGGACAACATTGTAACAACAGGAGTCGTGTGGTGTGTTGTCTTCTCGCCCACCTGTGTCGCACAGGTGAAAGATTGTTATATCAGCATGCTCCTAACATACCTGGCAGATATCAAAGAATCAAAGAAGGGCACCGCTAGGCCCGCGACAAATTAAAATATTTGGATATTCTGTCTGGACCTCTGACTAACGCGTGAATACCGCTAATACCATCAAAGCAGCATGGAAATAACAAAGGCAATTGATATTGATTCTGCTCATACAAGTTGACAGAATGTCATATTAGCAGGCACATTACACACCGCTCAATAACATCTAAGAACTGTGAGCAAGCCATGCTTTTCCTTATAATTTTAGTTGCACGCCCTTTACGGGACGACGCAGTCAACCCCGGTATTTTTTAAAATGTGATTTCTTGGCAAGATTACGTTCAGTAGTTTGCCATTGCTTTCTGAATGATCGGCACTCATACCATTGTTTGAAGACTAGCGAAAGGCGACCTGCTTCAAAAGTTTTCGCAGCTGTGTTTCGAACGCGGTATGCGGAATTGATGCGTTTACAACGCCTTCGCCATAGCCTACGATTACTAATAAATGACAGACATTCGTCAACTGGTGTCTGCATTAAACAGAAGGATTAAATTGTTACCACAGATTCACCAACGTGGAGCTCGTGGAGAGATCTAGACAAATACCAGGGAATTAAAGGATGTAGGAAACAAACAGAAGATGGCTCTGGGTAGGACATGCACCGAGAAAAACCTGAGAATACAGACTTGAGGAGACAGGCTAAATGAATCATTACTCTACTATGAAACATCTTCAAACTATCTCTACAGCTTTATTGTAGAATAAGTTATTTTTCCTTTCTTTTCTTTTTGTTTCTTTCTTTTTTTAATGCTGTCTCACTTTGAACTTAAGCGTAGTCTATAACACTACTTCTAGCAGTGTTGGACTGAATTTTGCATGTGAATTAGCTTTATTATTAACAGTGTCCCTCGCCATCAGGCGAACCCACTTCGACTTCACAGGTACTTGTAATTAACGTCCCCAAGTCAAGGACGCTAAGGTCAACATTTTAGTCCCACTGTCCGGTGTAGGGGTTGAACCCCTTACCCTCGTCATCAGCACAGCGGATGTTTAAGAACACGCGTTCTTATCCTATTCGGCCATGCTGACTTACGCATGAGTGTTTAATACCAAGAGAATTTCAAACATATGTGCAGAATTAGTTAAAACCTTCTGACGATCAGTGACTGTTTGCTCTGCCATCTTCAGTAGCATATTTGTGGCTCCCTTCAGTATAAACTACAAGCACCCCACTACAGCGCCGCCTCTGAAGTAGAGAGCACGGGCATGAGGAAATGCATAGGCGGAAATGTTCTTTATTGTTGATGTTCAAAGGGCGAATGCCAATGAGTGTCCGAGAAATACCGATAGTACAAGATTGAAGACCTAACACCCACTGACCATTTATGACCTGCTGGTGGCCTTGTACAAAGACCAACTATTCTTGTCGCCTTCTTCATTGACCGTTGAATTTTATATTGCGATCTGATCTCGTTGTCTACGATCTCAAAACTGTGTGTGTTTTTTTTTTTTTTGGTTTACGTTGCATATCCCACATATGACGTTGCAGTCAACACCAGCTGCTGTTGATGTACTAATTCATTCATTCATTCATTCAGTAGCATGTCCTTTGCAGAACCTCGCTCCCATAACAACCTTCAGAAAAACCTCTCGATCATAAGCAAGATGTCCCGCGTCTGATACACCCATCTGGAGATCATCCGCCACATCCTGCACCCATCTTCTCTGATGTACTAGGCAAGTTTTTACGTTCAGTATTGTTGGGAACTAATTTTGGGGGAGTAAATTTTGGCTCATAGTTTGCAATTGTAATTTGAAGCTCATTTCTTTACACTGACTTACACAAGAAAATGCCTCCACACGTGACCATGAAGATTATCAGAAGTTACTTGCAGAAATACTGCACTGGAAAATGAACCTATGTTTTATTTAAGTTGATCTAATAGAGTCTCTGCTTTTTTGGGGGCTTTTTGGGAAAAAAGGGGGAAAACGGGGGTAAA
>JACEFZ010006074.1:0-12685 GCA_014155875.1 Cepaea nemoralis | reverse complement strand
AATTAAAAAAAAAAAAACATTTGTAATTTTTTGGAAAAAGGAGACTAATTGTAACTTTGAAATATAAACAAATAAATATCAGTTCTATAAGATATGATTTGTAACTTTTAAATATAAAAAATAAATATCAGCTCTATAAAAGACTAATTGTAACTTTGAAATATAAAACATTTGTAAATTCTATAGGAGACTAATTGTAACTTTGAAATATAAACAAATAACTATCAGTTCTATACGATATGATTTGTAACCTTTAAATATAAAAAATTAATATAATTTCGATAACAATATGGAGTAAGAACACATCTAACAACCTATGTAGCTCTCTTGTTCATAACCTATATAGACAACATATGTAAAGAAACCAGCCAAACAGAGACCGCAAGAACACCGCATGACGAGAACACAGAAGAAGAACCATCTGCAAATTACACTATTAGAGAACTCCTGTTTGCGGACGACCAAGCACTAATAGCAAAATAAGAAGCTGAATTACAAGACCACATGAATAGTCTAAACGAAATGTGTAGGGAACATAACATGAAAATTAGCACAAGTAAAACAGAGGTAATGACTATAACTAAAGAAGAAAATAAAAACAACAATTCACCTAAACAAACATCCCTGAAAAAAGTAAAGAGTTTCAAGTACCTAGAAGTATAATATCATCAAATGGCAAATCAGAAGGCGAGATCGAAAATAGATACAATAAGGCAAACCAACTCATTGGACAAATGGCACCATTACTAAAAATCAAACATGTATCAATAGATACTAAGATATAATCTTCCTACCAACTCTATGCTACCAACTGCCGAACCTAGACAATGACAGAATAAGAGAATAGAAAAATCACAATAACAGAAATGAGAATTCCTGTATCAAGAACAGACAAGATCAGAAATGAAGAAATCAGGACTAAAGTGGGGGTTATAGCAGCGCTAGATTTTATTAGAAGGCAGCAAGTCAAATGGTTTGGCCATGCAAGTAGGTTACCAACTAACAGTATACCACAACAAGCAATGATGTACAGACCAAATGGAAGCAGAGGAAGTATTTTTCTGGGAAGGAAATGTGCAAAGAAAGGGAACTAGCCACTTCATTTAATTATGCCATGACCTAGCTTATGTGAAGCAGTTCCTGCGATTGGATTATCTCTCTCTCTCTTTCTCTCTGTATGTGTGTGTGTGTGCGCAAGTGCGCACATGCATGTATGCATTCATATGACAACGTAGGTGAATATATGTGTGAGCGTGTTTCTTTTAAAATGCATTGCTTCATTTAAAATTCATTTCTGTTACAAATTAGGCTATATTTGTGCCCTAAATTTTACCCATAAAAATAAGTAGTGAAAATAAAGCGATTTGTTTAGCAATCTATATTAATAGTTTATTTAAGAAACTAAATTATATTATAAAATAAAATTTGCATGTTCATTTTAAATATAAAATGTATGACTCAACGGAACCCAATCTATTTCTTGCAATTCTGAAAGTCCGCAATGTTTTCAACTTTTTTGCAAACCAGGTTGGGATGTGTTCAATGCGATTGTCATTGACATTCAAAGACTGCAGTGATGTTAAGCTCTCCAAGCCTTCGATTTTAGTAAGCATATTGTTGGAAAGGTTCAGTTCTCGCAGCAGTACTAGCTTGTCCAGGTGTTCAATTTTCTCAATAACATTGGAACTTAGGTTCAAAGATTGCAGTTTCCTCAGTTATCCAAGTTTTCAATCGACTGTGGAGCAGAGTCAAAGTATCAGTGCATGTGTGTTATATATATATATATATATATATATTATTATATATTATAAAATATATATATTATATATTATATATATATAAATATATATAAAGGAAATTAGAAATCTTAAGATATCTATGAATGTTATGAATTTATCAAGCATACATATCTAAAATGGTGCCAAACCAGCATAGTGACTAGTGTCCTTGCCATCCAGCTCAAATGATGTGTGTTCAAATGTCTCTTAAAGTAGGATGTATGTTCATGGCTATAAGACTCTGAAATCCACACAACCTCATAAACTGGGGACAAAAAAAGTTCTGAAGATCAATGGTCAAAAATGTGATACTGGCACCATCTCATTTGGTCACCCTCAATATGTCAGAAAACTGACACTTAAATAAGTGCTAATAAATATTATAATCACAATAACGACTGACACATGCAAATAAGAAATTATATTTGCACAGATACATACAGATAGTGATGTAGGACCTTGAAGTGATAATGATGGCAACTAAATCTGCTCAATAATAATATTGTAATGTTCAAATAAATGAATGAACTTTATTTTCTAAGGGTCACAAACTGGGTGTGCAGACTTGTCTAACACTCAGCCCTTCCAACCACTCATCTTTCACACATTAATTGTATAATAAGCATTATTCATGTTAAATTGATTTGGCAGTAAACACAATAATATGGACACTGAGCACAGATACAGTATAGACTACGTATATTAGGAGACATACCAGCAAGCATGCACAGACAGGCAAAAAGACAAGCAGACAGACAAGCTGACAGACAAATGGATGGACACACAGATGGACAGACAATAACTTGTGATCTTGTTTAAACACGTTTCAATGTATTTATTCTCATAATATAAAACAGAAAATACTATTATTTAAATATGTTGCTGATTGTTTTCTTCTCCTAATGTGCAATAGAAAATACTCCTATTTAATCATTTTCCAGTTATATCTTCTCACTGTGTGCAATAAAAAAATCCATCCATCCATCATGTGCCATGCCGGTAAGCGTGGGCGGTCATGTTTTGCCATCTCACTTGATCACCAGAGTCGTGGATCAGCTCTGTGCTTCTGTCTCGACCAAGCCATGAGGCCAAGCCATCCAGGTATTTGCTTCTAGGTCTTCCTCTTGGTCTGTTCCCTTCAATCTTACCAGTTGTCACCAAGTTCTCCAATTCATTTCTTCTCATAACATGCCCAAAAAATTTTGACTGTCTGCGTCTAATGTCTCTAATCAGTTTACGATCTTCGTTTGTTTCTTGAAGGACCTGTTCATTGGTCTTTCTGGCTGTCCATGGTATTCTTTGCATTTTCCTCAGAAACCACATTTCTACAGCCATCAGATGTTTTTCAGCTTGACTGCTCATTGTCCAAGCTTCACATCCATATAAAAGTACAGGTTCTATGTAGCACCTCAACACTCTTTTTCTCGTTTCAATTGACATCTTTTTATTGGTCAGTATGTTTTTCATCTTGCTAAAGGCTACCTTAGACATGGCGATTCTTGTTCTAATCTCTTCAAGGCATCTCCCATCAGATGTTATTACTGTTCCGAGATAATTGTACCTATTCACTTGTTGAAGAATATTCCCATTTACTTGTATATTACATTGTGGTATTTCGTTCTTCCTAGTGACGACCATAATCTGTGTCTTTTTACAATTTAATTCTAACCCTCGTTGTTCACTGTGTGTAACAACTGCATCTACTAAATGTTGCAGGTCCTGTTCATTGTCTGCAATCAAGACTGTATCGTCTGCATATCTAATGTTATTGATGCATCGTCCCCCAATGTTGATTCCTTCCATATCTTCAATATTTCTGAAAATACTTTCACTGTACAGGGAAAACAGATCTGGAGACATTACACATCCCTGTCTCACACCTCTCTTAATAGGCTGATATTGGCCTACTTCATTATCAACTCTTATGGCAGCTTGTTGTTTCCAATATATGTTTTTTACAAGTCTAAGGTCTTTTCCATCAATTTGTAGATCTTCAAGCATCCTTATCATGTCGACATGTCTCACTTTATCGAAAGCCTTTGTGTAGTCAATAAAGCAAAGGTGTAGATCTTTGTTTACTTCTATAGATCGTTCAATTACGGTTCTCAGTAAATACACAGCATTTACTGTACCCTTTCCTTCTACAAACCCACATTGTTCTTCTCCTATTTCAGGTTGTATTTTCTTCCTAACTCTTTGCATGATAATTCTTAGCAAAATCTTCGTGATGTGACTCATTATACTAATTGTTCGATGTTGATCACATTCCAAGGCTCCTGATTTCTTTGGGATTGCAATAAATACAGAATTACATAATTCATGAGGTATATTTCCAGTATCATATATTGTATTAAGCAGACTGGCAACTTTATCTATTCCATATTCTTCTAAAGCATTAATCATTTCTGTTGTGACACTGTCTGAACCGGGGGTCTTGCCAGATTTCATATGGTTAAGAGCATTCTGAACCTCCATCTTCAAAATTGCTGGTCCTTCATTATTATTTTGAACATCGTAGTGTTCGTCTCTGTTGTCGTCATAAAGGTTTTTCACATAATCTGACCATACACGTAAGATCTGATCTTTTTCTATTATGACTCTTCCATCTTTTGTCTTTAGGCAGCCTGCTGATGTACGCGTTCTTTGATTAGTAAGCTCCTGGATTCTTGTGTGCATTAGTTTCGCATTTTTACTGTTGTGTTGTTTTTCAATTTCTTCGCAGTTTTTCTCAAGCCATGTTTCTTTTGTCTCCCTACATAAGGTTCTGACTTTTCTGTTCATTTCTTCATATTTAGCAGAATTATTTTTGTTCTGTCTTCTTGTTTCCATTACTTATTTTTAATCATTTTCCAGTTTTTTTATTCTCATAATATGCAATAGAATATACTCCTATTTCATAATTTTTCAGTTTTTTCTTCACATAATATGCAATAGACAATAACCCTATTTAATCATTTTCCAGTGTTTTCTTCTCAATATGTACAACAGAAAATATTTCTATTTAACCATGATAATGTGATAATGAGCTTAGTTTAAAAATCAACCATTGTCTTACCTTTATTTTCTTCTCTCCTGCTAGTGTGAGACTGAGTGATGTTATAAGGTCAAGATTATCTTCCTTTGCTATCTTTTTAATTAAGACCTCGGTTATGTACCTAACTCCTGGCTGAGGTGTTACTGAAGATAAGAACACATAATGATTTGACCAGAAAAACAGACATTTTTATTAGAAATAACTATGTTGTGACTGATATATGGTTGAAGATGAGAAAATAGATAACAATTTTACAAGAAAGACAGAATTTATAATCAAGAAAATACTCAGAAATGACTATACTTTCAACTAAAAATTTGGAATGCAATGATTTTAATATCAATTGTAATAATTGCTCATTATTTATATTTTAGTATGTCCTGGTACAGTCATAACATCTGACAGAAAATACATTGTAGAGATTAAGATAAGAATCAATTGCAGTGACAAAAAGATTGTTAAAGTGTCATATAGAACCTTTACTATTATATGCATATGTTTTGTGGACAATAAGCAGACAAGCTGAGAAACATCTAATAGCAGTAGAAATGTAGTATATGATGAAAATGCAAAGAATAGAATCATTGGTAGCATGTGCCATGCCAATAAGTGTGGGTGGTCATGTTTCGCCATCTTACACGATCACCAGAGTCATGGATCAGCTTTGTGTTTTTGCCTCGACTATGCCATGTAGTCAAGCCATCCAGATATTTACTTCTCTGCTTCTCTTTGTTCTTTTCCCTTCAACATCTTGCCAATTGTCACCAGGTTCTCTACATAATTATCTTGGTATCTGTAAAGAAGATAGTTTGCCATTGCTTTCCTTCTTAGCAGTGACCATACTGGTCAATGACCATAGCCAATGTCTCAAAAAAGAGATCCTCTGCCTACCGTCATGAAATTGGAGACCATAACCTACAACTATATGTCAGCTGCTCTTCAACTTCATCCACCACCTGCACCCATGACTTCACATGACCCTGATTTGGGGGGGGGGGGGGGGTTAAACTGGTACTCCACCTTGCCCAAGGGTGTCTCATAGGCTAGCGCAGGGAAGGAGGTACCTTACTTATAAGAATACAATAGAAAGACAGAAATATGAATGAGGCAGTCCAAATAAAAAAACAAATTAAGACTGTAAACTTATTAGTACAAAATGGAATTAGACATCAGACGGGTCAACTCATTCCCCACTATTTTCTAACCCCATTTGGGTGGGTGGAGCATATTTTAAGGTGTGTGTGCATTTCTCCACATCAAAGACACTTTACAACAGTCCCGTGGTTCTCAAGAAGTTCTGTAGCAAGGATGAGTGATCTTCACTGTCCCAAGAAATATCACGCAACTGCAGAATGTGCGTAGAACTTTCTATAATGAGAAAATTGTACTTTCTGAAAAGCTCAGGGGTTAGTGAGTGGTCTTCACTGCATGGGAGAACTTTGGATACTTTTGAGAGGTTACGTGAGTCAATTAACCATACTTCCAGAGGAGACTAGAAACGCCATTCACAGTCGATCTTGGAGACGGAGAGGTTGTCTGTAGTTCTAGTTGTATAAATGCATTTCTGGGGATCCAGACAATGATCTACAGCTAAGATCCTGTTGAAAAGATTTGATAGTTTGTCTTGAGATAGAGAGGCCATGTCTACTTCATGCTGTATCAAATGCATTTCTAGGGATCCAGATAATGATCTACAGTTGTCCTCGTGGCCCTCTTAAAGCTATCATATCTAATTCTGTGGCAAAGTAGTTCTTAAATGAAAGGTAAATACTATTTATAGTTGTGTTGATTAAGTATGTCTTTCGGTTATAGGTCAACTAGCGACCAGGTTAGTCTAATCACAAGCCTGTGTTGTGACCTAGATTTCAGCGCTGACATGTGTCCAGCGGAAAAAGGAAATAAGTAACAGAGCGAACCAGTTAGGTTCTCAGTCTGGTTGATGTAAGATGCAAATGAATTCAATACCTGGTTCAATGAAGGAGTGTTATAAGAAAATACTGTTGGTAAATAGGTATTCCTCTTGAATAGAGCTACAATTTGATTATCTTCATGGGTAAGCTTGAACAGGTACCTTTTTAATTATCATCAGGTGGCGCTTAAGAATCATGACGTGTGTTTCACGTCTAAAGGACAAATAGGAGGGCAATAAGCTATATAGGGATATCGACATTTAGGTCGGGTGTTATCTAACTAGATGTATGGAATGGAGTTACAAATATCTTCACACCTACTAGGGCTACCTAACCTTGAAATATGTAAATGGACACGAGGTGCACACACATTTTTTGCTTTCTAATTTCCGTATTGTTTGATACATTACCTCTTTTGATAATAGAGGAATAATTTTATCAGGCTTGTCAAATGGTTACAATGCCTGTAATATAATTGGAACAGAATGTTCTGGATGTTAACTCTACACTCGGTTGGGCTGACAAGGAAAGCCAAACCATAGGGTCTATTGTCTATATATACACCAGACCATCCATGTACCAGAGAAGAGAAGCAGGAAAGCAACAGACACATGAACACACTCTTCTTTTGTTTGTCTATCTTTATTAAGAATTTCAGGAAAAGTTTACCAGCACAGCTGGGACCTCTTCAAGCAACCTTGGACAGTATAGGCAATGCTTGTAGATGGTATCCTGATACTTACCTCCTCTTTCTGATGTGATAGACTGGGTTGGCCAGAGAGGCTGTCCTTGCCATGATTATATTCACCGGAGGTATAGGAGTCTATCAACTTGCTGATCTACATTGGTCTATCAAAGATATATCTGAGAGGTCAGGCCTACGAAAGTGATCTGAGGCTTGAAGAGCTGACACACAATAGTGTCAATACATGATATTGGTGTGATGTATAATAATAGGTGAGATAGATTTGTACCTGATTTCTTCTTACTTACAGGAACCCCTTCCATTTTCCCGTTTTTCCTTTTTTGATGATTGATGGGCCATTAACATGATGTACTCTGAAGAAGCCTATCAACTTGCTGATCTACACTGGTCTATCAAAGATATATGAGAGGTCAGGCCTATGAAAGTCATCTGAGGCTTGAAGAGCTGACCACACAATAGTGTCAATACATGATATTGGTGTGGTGTATTAATAATAGGTGAGATGGATTTGTACCTGATCTCTTCTTACAGTATACGGTATCAGTAATAGAATTCTTCGTTGTGCTGCACCAGTCATTAGCGAGTCCTTAACGTTCATATATAACCAGTGCCTGGCCAAAAACTACTTTCCATCTGCATTTAAAATTGCTAAAGTGTTTCCGCTTATTAAAAATGGCTCAATCGATAATAGCGTTTTGGGTAATTATAGACCTATTTCCTTACTATCGTCGCTATCAAAACCACTAGAAAAACACATTCATAAAATAACGTTACACCATTTAATTAACAATGATCTAATAATTAACAGTCAATCTGGGTTTCGACCTAAATATTCTTGCCATAGTGCTCTAACAAAAATGACCGATAACTGGCACTTAAACATCAACAACGGTAGAATTTGTGGAGCGGTGTTTGTAGACTTTAAAAAGCTTTTGATATGGTAGATCACGATATTTTAATTAGAAAACTAAAGCAAATGAAGACAAGCACCAACATGGTGAACATAATTACGTCATTTCTATCCGACAGGCAACAAGTCGTGTCCTTCAACAACTGTCTATCAAGACCCACACAGCTTAATATTGGTGTGCCTCAGGGCTCAATACTAGGTCTGCTGCTTTTTGCAGTTTATATTAATGATCTTCCTTTATATATCAATACAACTTGTGATCTATTCGCAGACGACTGTACTATATATACTAGTCAAGAAAACCGTAGTGAATTAGAGAATTCTTTACAAAAGGAACTTGATAATCTTACTAGATGGAGCAATGAAAACCGCATGCAAATTAACATCGACAAAACCAAATCCATGCTAATAACGACCAGACAAAAACTACAGACACTAGCCATAACTGGATCACCGCTCGAACTCCGCATGGGCACGTTACCTATAGTTAATGTGACTGAACATAAAACACTAGGGCTTTTAATAGACAGCCATTTGAACTGGAGCTCTCATGTTCACGCTCTTACCAAGAAAATAGCACAAAAAGTTTACCAACTTGCTAAAATTCAACACTTCCTGGACGAAAGCACACGAAAAATATTCTATACATGCTATATCCAATCACATCTCGATTACTGTTCCACATTTTGGGATGGTTGCCCTAAATCTAATTTAAAACGACTATGTTCTCTACAAAACCGCGCTATTCGTCTGGTTTCTGACATAAAGCACGTTGAAAGTAATAATTTGTACAGTCATCTAAGACTTCTACCACTACAAAAGCGCTTCCTTTTCAACAAAGCCAAATTAGTGAATAAAATTATATCTCAAAATACCCCAGAGTATCTTCTGCCGCTGATTCAATCTAATGCAATGAACAGCAAGCGCCTAAATTTGTTACATGTCTCAAAGCCTAGATTGGACCTATACAAAACATGTTTCGCCTATTCTGGTGCTCACTTATGGAATGATCTGCCTCCAGATCTGAAAACTCCAATGAGTCCCTACACATTTAACCGAAAACTCTTTCAATACTTAATCCATACCGACTATATGCCACCATAATTCATTTACTGATATAATTGTTCAGTATAATTGTTCATTATAATTGTTTAACTATAATTGTTCACTATATATGTGTGTGCGTGTGGGAGCGAGAGAGAGAGAGAGAGAGAGAGAGAGAGAGAGAGAGAGAGAGAGAGAAAGTGGGTGTCAGTGAGAGGGAGAGAGTGAATGCGTGTGTGCGCACGTGCATGCGTGTGTGTGGAGAGAGTGATTGAGCGAGAAATGGTGGGGGAATGTGTCAGTGCATGCATTCGTACGTGTATGTGTGAGAGTGAGTGAGGGAGTGTATGCGAGCGTGCATGCGTTCATGTGTATGTGTATGTGTAAGAGAGTGTGATTGAGAGAGTGAGTGTGTGTGTGAAGGATTGTGTGTTAGAGAGTGAGACAGTGGGAGAGTTTATGTGTTAGTGTGTGTGTGTGTGTGTGTGTGTGTGAGCGTGCGCATGCGTGTGAGTGTGCGTATATGAAAGAATACAGAGAGAGAGAGAGAGAGAGAGAGAGAGAGAGAGAGAGAGAGAGAGAGGAGAGAGAGAGAGAGAGCTGAGCAGATGCATGTCATGTAACACGCATGTTATGTAACACGTGAATCCATATGTTTGTGTATTCTCATCTGTCATATTATCAGTTAAATACCATTTGATTTTATCATGCATAATATAAACTCATGTTCATTACTGTAGTTTGAGTAAGTGAGTCAGTGAGTGTGAATGAGAGACAGAACGAGTGAGTGTGAGAGTGAATGAGTGAGCGGGAGAGTGAATGAGTGAGCGGGAGAGTGAATGAGTGAACGGGAAAGTGAATGAGTGAGCGGGAGAGCGAATGAGTGAGCGTGAGAGTGAATGAGCGGGAGAGTGAATGCGTGAGAGTGAATGAATGAGCGGAAGAGTGAATGTGTGAGCGTGAGAGTGAATGTGTGTGTGTGTGTGTGTGAGAGAGAGAGAGAGGAGAGAGAGAGGAGAGAGAGAGAGAGAGAGAGAGAGAGAGAGAGAGAGAGAGAGAGAGAGAGAGAGAGAGAGAGGAGAGAGAGAGAGAGAGAGAGAGAGAGAGCATCACTATTTTTACGTCACATACATTTTATGTACACATTTTTCTCCATGTTTAACATTTTTATGAGACTGCTCATGACAAGTGTCAGTGTATGTGTGTGAGTAAAGTGTGGAGTTTGTTCATACTAGTTTCAATACTAACGTGAGACATTTTGTATGTGTCTAGATGTGAGGAAGTGTGAGTGTATGTGGAGGATGTGTGTGAGTGTGGGGATATGTGTGGGTGGGGTGTGTGTGGGTGGGGGTATGCATTTGGATGGGTTGGGGTGTGTGGGTTTTGGTGGGTAGTGGTATTTGTGGGTGTTGGTGGGATGTGTGGATGGATGTGTGGGGGGTGAAAGTACGGGTGTTGGAATGGGTGTGGGGGATGTGTGTATGGGTGGAGGATATGTGTATGGGACGGATGCAGGGGATGTGTGTTTATGTGGGTGGAGATGTGTGGATGGTTTGAGGAAGTATGTGTGGGAGGCGGGGTTGTGTGGATAGGGGATTGTGTTGGGTGGATTTGGGATGGAAGGGCGGGTGGGGAGAATTGTATGGTGTGTGGGTTTGAGATATGTGTGTGGTGTGTTGGTGGGGGATGTGTGAATGATGTGTGGGTGGAGGGTATGTTTGTGGTGGTATGGGTGGAGGATAGTGTGTGATGTGGGGGATGTGTGTGATGGGTGTGGGGAATGTGCGTATGGGTGGGGTATATGTGTGGGTGAGCAGGGGATTGTGGTGGTTGGGGGAAGTATGTGGGGGAGTGTGGGTGGGAGATGTGTGTATGTGGATGGGGAATGTGTGGGTGGGGGTGTGTGAGTGGCTTAGGGATGTGTAGGTGGGTGAGGGAGTTGTATGTGTCGGGGTGGGATGTGTGAGTGGGTGGAGGATGTGTGTGGGGGTAGGGGTATTGTGATCGAGAGATGTTTGGTTGGGAGTGGGTTGGTGGGGGTGTGTGGGTGCGTAGTGGAGGATGTGTGAGTGAGTGTGTGTTGGTGGGGAGAGGTGTGTGGTGTGTTGGTTGGTGATATTGTGTGGGTGAGGTATGTGTGTGTGGGTGGGGGATTTTTGTGGTGTGTGAGTGGGGGTATGTGGGGTGGATGGGTAAGGGTATCTGTGTGAGTGGGGTGGGATTATTTTGTGGTATCTGGGTGGGGGATATGTGTGTGGTGTGTAAGTGGGGATGTGTTGGTGAGGGATATATGTGTGTGTGGTGCGTGGGTTGGGAATAGTGCCTGGTATGGGTGTATGTGATGTGCGGGTGGGGGGGATTGTGTGGTGGGGGATTAGGTTAAGGCATGTGTGGGTGGGTGGAAGTTGTATATGTGGGTGGTGGTGTGTGTGTGAGTGGATTGGGGATGTATGGGTGGTTAGGGAGATGTGTGTGTGTGTGTGTGGGGAGGGGGGGGGGGGGGGGGGGGGGGGGGGGGGGGTAGGGACATGTCAGTTGGTGGGGATGTGTGTGTATGGTTTGGGGATGTGTGTGCGTGGATGTGCGATGTGTGGGTTGGTTGGGGGATTGTGTGTGTGGGTGGGGAATATGTTGTCGATGGAGATGTGGCTGGGGGAAGGGTGGTTTGAGGTGTGTGGTGGGGAGAGGATGTGTGGGGTTAGAATGTGGATGGGCGTGGGATGTGTGGGTTGGTGGGGGAATGTTTGTGGGTGGCGAGTGTGTTTTGGTTGGGGGATCAGGTGAGGGCAGTGTGTGTGGGTGGGGGATGTGCGGGAGGGGGATGGGTCGGTTGGTGGGGTATGTATGTGTCCTTTGGTGTGCGTGTGTGTCGGTAGGTGTGGGTGTGTATGTGTCCCTTGGTGCGCATGTGTGTGGGTAGGTGGGGGTGTTGTGTGGGTGGGGTGATGTATGGATAGGTGGGAGATGGGCTTCATACCATGGTAATTAGCCTTGTTTATGTTTACAACATTCATTTCACAATGTTTATTTTTCTTCCTATGCAAATGTATAATGCTCTTGATGAACGAAAGACGAGTGGTTGGAAGGGCCGAATGTAAGACGGGCCTGCGCGCCCAATTTGTGACCCTAATAAAGTTGATTTGATTTGATTTGATTTGATTTACTTATAGGAACCCCTTCCATTTTCCCGCTTTTCCTTATTTGATGATTGATGGGCCATTAACATGATGTACTCTGAAGAAGCCTAGACGACCAAACTAATTAATGGGGGAATTGGGAAAAGGGGTTGGCCCGTTTTTTCCC
>JACEFZ010006073.1:0-12859 GCA_014155875.1 Cepaea nemoralis | reverse complement strand
TGTGTTTACTTTAATTTTACTCTCTATGACATGTTATATCTGGATCTCTATGACATGTTATATCTGGCGCCTCTATGACATGTTATATCTCCCCTTATCTGTTATTCTGGATCTCTATGAACATTTATATCGGCGCTCTATGAATATTAATACGCCTTTAATTTTCAGGATTTAGGAGAAAGATTTGGGAATTGGTTTCCTTTGACTATTTTAGAAACCATAGCTAGGGGAAAAGTTTTCAGAATGAAGAAGTGTATCTAGGCTGGGACACACGACACTTGGGGGTCAGCTAGCAAGCAAGTAGGTAAACACCAGAACTTGAGCCTACCATCATTATGCTGTAGTGGAACGATTTGACAAATAAAGAATGTTATAAACAACGGAGACTTGTGTCCTATACGATCACGTGCCTTCTAACCTGTGTGTAACACCTCTACACTGTAATAATATGCTATTATATCTGATGTATCTAAGGCATGTTATATATGATGTCTCTAAGACATGTTTTATATGGTGTCTCTTAATTTTGACATATATAGGGTCTCTAAGATATGCTGTATTCGGTGTCACTGAGGCCTGTTATATCTGGTGTTTATAAGACATTATACCCATCAATTATTATGGCAGCTTTTGATATTTCCAACATATGTTATTTACAAGTCTTTCAAGTCAATATGGAATTGCAGGCTTCTTTATCATGTCGACATGCCTGACTAAATCGAAAGCCTTTGTATAGTCAATGTAAGAAAGATGTAGGTTTTTGTTTAATCTTATTGTATTTTAATGTTCTCGACAAATCCACAAGCGTTGCCTTCTACACGGTTACTGTCAATAGCGGAGAGAGAGAGGGAGAGAGAGAGAGGGGGGGGAGGGAGGGAGAGAGAGAGAGAGAGAGAGGGAGGGAGAGAGAGAGAGAGAGAGAGAGGGGGGGGGGGAGAGCATTAAAAACCTCGGGTTAACATTGGACTGAGGTTTGATTTCCATGGATGACGTGGAAGTGGCGTTATGGTCAGTACGGGACTCAAGGCACTGAAGCTGACAGCAACGGCGCACATGGCGCATACATTTTACACTCACACACTCCCCCCCCCCCCCTCTCTGTCTGTCTGTCTGTCTGCCTGCCTGTCTGTCTGTCTGCCTGTCTGTCTGTCTGTCTGTCTGTCTCATTCTCTCTCTCTCTCTCTCTCTCTCTCTCCTCTCCTCTCTCTCTCTCTCTCTATATATATATATATATATATATATATATATATATATATATATATATATATATATATATATATATATAGACAAAGTGTATGTATGTAAATATATATTATGTCCTTTATTTGTTCGCGAACGGCCCATCCGATTGAGATGAAATTTTCTACACGTCTTCCTTTCATTCCAGAGCTGCCAACTGTGATATTTTTTTTCTTCTTCCTCCTCCTCCCTCCTCCCCCTCCCTAAATACGTACGTAAATATATGATGATGATGATGAAAGAATCCCCGAACCAAAACGCTAGGGAAAGCGAAGAAAATGACGTGACTACACAGAATCGTCACACGGCAATCATCATCATCATCAAGTGCCGTGCCGGCTGGCGTAGGCGTTCATGGCTCTCCGTAGATCTCGGTCTTTGGTTTTCTGGATCAACTCTGCTGCTGATATTCCTCCATGCCACGGCAATATAAATAACAATTCATCTCTTTATGTGTAAGGAAGTTATCTACAGTCATGTAGAAGGGAAGAACAATCAATGGAAGGACCGAAATCACAGAACCTAGACGAGTATGAATTCGGAATGGCAAACTCCCTCCTCCACTCTTCTCCTCCTCCCTCTACCTCCTCCCTCCACCCTCCTCCTCCTCTCTCCTCCTCCTCTTCCTCCTCCCTCTACCTCCTCCCCCTCCTCCTCTCTCCTCCCTCTAACTCCTCTTTCTCCCTCTTCCTCTCCCTTCCTCCTCCATCCTCCTCCCTCCTACTCCTTCCTCCTTCTCCCTCCGCCTCCTCCCTCCTCCTCCTCCCTCCTCTTCCCTCTCCCTCCTCCTCCCTCCTCCTCCTGCCTCCTTCTCCCTAATCCTCCTCCTTCTCCCTCTTCCTCCTCCATCCTACTCCCTCCTCCTCCCTTCTCCTCCTCCCTCTACCTCCTCCCTCTACCTCCTCCCTCTACCTCCTCCTCCTCTCTCCTCCTCCTCCTCTTCCTCCTCCCTCTACCTCCTCCCCCTCCCTCTCCCTCCTCCTTCTCCCTCTTCCTCTCCCTTCCTCCTCCATCCTCCTCCATCCTACTCCTACCTCCTTCTCCCTCCGCCTCCTCCCTCCTCCTCCCTCTACCTCCTCCTCCTCCCTCTACCTCCTCCCTCCACCCTCCTCCTCCTCCTCTTCCTCCTTCCTTTCCTTCCTCCTCCTCCTCCCTCTACCTCCTCCTCCTCCATCTACCTCCTTCCTCCACCCTCCTCTTCCCTTCTCTTCCTCCATCCTCCTCCTCTTCCACCTCCCTTTCCATCCTCCCCTCCTGATTCTCCCTCCTCCTTCTCCCTCCGCCTCCTCCCTCCTCCTCTCCCTTCCTCCTCCCTCCTCCCTTCTCCTCCTCCCTCCTTCTCCCTCTTCCTCCTCTCTCCTCCTCCAATTCCTACCCTCTTCCGCTTCCCCTCCCCCTCCTCCCTCTCCCTCCTCTTCCTCCCTTCCTCCTCCTCCCTCTTCCTCCTACCTCCTCCCTCCTCCTCCTCTCTCCTCCTCCCTCCTCCCTTTTCCTCCCTCCTCCTCCCTCTACCTAATCCCTCCTCCTCCTTCCTCCACATCCCTCCTCCTCCTCTCCCCTCCTCCTCCTACCCTCTTCCTCTTCCCCTCCCCCTCCTCCCTCCTCTTTCTCCTCCATCCTCCTCCTCCCTCTTCCTCCTCCTCCCTCTTCCTCCTCCTCCCTCCTCCTTCCTTTTCCTCCTCCTCCTACCTCCTCCCTCCTCTCTCCTCCGTTTTTCTCCCTCCTCCTCCTCCTCCCTCTACCTCCTCCGTCCTCCTCCCTCCACCTCCTTCCTCCACATCCCTCCTCCTCCCTCTTCCTCCTCCTCCCTCCTCCTCCTTCTCCTCCCTCCTCCTTCTCCCTTATCCTTCCACCTCTTCCTCCCTCCTCCTCCTCTCTCCTCCTCCTCCCTCCTCCTTCTCCCTCCTCCTCCCCTCCCCCTCCTCCTCCCACGTTCTCCTCCTCCCTCCTCCTCCTTCTCCCTCCTTCTCCCTCTTCCTCCTCCCTCTTCCTACTCCCTCTTCTTCCCTCTCCCTCCTCCTCCCTCCTCCATCCTCCTTCTCCCTCCTCCTAATACCTCCTCCTCCTCCTCTCTCCCCCTTCCTCCTCCTCCCTCCTCCTCCCTCTTCCTCCTCCTCCCTCCTTTCTCCTCTTTCCCCCTTCCTCCTCCTAATCCCTCCTCCTCCCTCCTCCTAACTCATATTCCTCCCTACTCCTCCTCCCTCCTCCTCCTCTCTCCGCGTTTCTCTTCCTCCTCCCTCCTCCTCCCTCTTCCTCCTACCTCCTCCCTCCTCATCCTCTCTCCTCCTCCCTTTTCCTCCCTCCTCCTCCCTCTACCTCCTCCCTCTTCCACATCCCTCCTCCTCCTCCTCCTCCCTCCTCATCATTCTTCTTCCTCCTCCCTCCTCCTTCTCCCTCCTCCTTCTACCTCTTCCTCCCTCTTCCTTCTCCCTCCACCTCCCTCCTCCTCCCTCTCCCTCCTCCTCCCTCTCCCTCCTCCTCCCTCTCCCTCCTCCTCCTGCGTTCTCCTCCTCCCTCCTCCTTCCTTCTCCTCCCTCTTCCTCCCCTCCTCCCTCTTCCTCATCCTTCCTCCTCTTCCTCCTCCTCCCTCCTCCTCCTCCCTCCTCCTCCCTCCTCCTCCTCCTTCCTCCTCCTCCCTCTTCCACCCCCTCCCTACTCCTCCTTCTCCTCTTTCCCCCTCCTCCTCCCTTCCTCCCCCCTCTATTCCACCCTACTCCTCCCTCCTCCTCCTCCTCCTCCCTCCTCCTCTCTCCGCCTATCTTTTCCTCCCTCCTGCTCTTCCCTCCTCCTCCCTCCTCCACCCTCTTCCTCCTCCTTCCTCCTTTTTCTTCTTCTTCTGCTGCTGCTGCCGCTGTTCCATTTACACAAGTTAATTGTTAAGGGAATATGTAAAGATCTTTCAAGTGCTCTTTCTAATGCTTTTTGAAAGTTGGTCTTCGTTTATCTAAGGTTGTTCTAACCGCAACCAATAAATGATCAGACAGACAGACAGACAGACAGACAGACAGACAGATAGTCGGGAACGGGAACTTATATGAATTAAATGAGATGCTCCCCATCAGGGGCTGGGCGAAGCCGGGCCGGGTCAGACAGACAGACAGATAGACAGACAGACAGATAGATAGTCGGTAACGGAAACGGGAGCTTATATGACTACTTTTATGAATTAAATGAGATGCTCCACACCAGGAGCCAGGCGATGCCGGGCAGGTTCAGACAGACAGACAGACAGACAGACAGATAGACAGACAGATAGACAGACAGACAGACAGACAGACAGACAGACAGACTGACAGACAGACAGAGACAGGAACGGGAATGGGAGCTATATGACTACTTATATGAATTAAATGAGATGCTCCACACCAGGAGCCAGGCGATGCCGGGCAGGGTCAGACAGACAGACAGACAGACAGACAGATAGACAGACAGATAGACAGACAGACAGACAGACAGACAGACAGGAACGGGAACGAGAACTTATATGACTACTTATATGAATTAAATGAGATGCTCCCCACCAGGGCCTGGGCGAAGCCGGGCCGGGTCAGCTAGTGTGTATATATATATATATATATATATATATATATATATATATATATATATATATATATATATATATATATATATATATATATATATATCGGTAATCAATTATTTCTGTGATTCGATATATTCTCGCATTGCAGATAATATCGCACAGTCAGCTGGAGGAGATGGAAAGCATGCGAAATAAGGCAATGAGCGTTATTTTAGTGTCTATAGGGAACGCGAGCCGGTTTCTCTGGCCTAGGGGTTACAACACTTTCTCCGTAATTCCGTTTATCACGCAGAGTCTCGTTGCGGGCGAGAGCTGGGAGTAGTTCGACCCCCGCTGGTGACTTGCGGGATAACTGAGCCCGCCGCTCAGAAAGCAATGGCAAACTACTGTGCGTAATCTTGCCAAGAGATCAACAGACAGCTGAAAGATGCTGCTGTTGACAGCGATGTCCTGTAAAGGATATGGGGAAAAAAGGGAACGCGAGCATTTTATGCATACAATATATATACTTGCTTTGCCGTCCATATACGATGGGCATAATGTGCATCAGGCAAACGATGAACCTCAAGGTGGCAGCGGAGAAGGAGCACCCTCTGTAAGAGGCATTGAATGAAACCACGGGACACGGGTTGAAGAGAGGCTGTTCTTGAATGACACACGCTGATGATACCATCAAATAAGTTGTTGCAAGTTTAAGTTTAGTAGTCTGTCATTGCTTTCTCAACGATCGGTACCCATACCATTTCATAAAAAAACAACATAAGCCGGTCTGCTGCCAAATCACCCACAACTGTTTTTCGAACGCCGGTTTGCGCGATTATTGAAATGCGTCCGTAACCCATCGCCACGGGCCGGCCATTAAATATGTATGTTAATTTTATTTTAAAGATATTGCAAGAAAAGGAATGGTACGGCGCCATCCAACATGGCATCACCATCTAGAAATCTAGAGTTATCGTCACGTTGAACCGAGGGTGTCGAGACTGGACAGTCGGTGGGGCTGAGGCGTCCGTGGAACGGTTGATAAATGACAGTTCATGCCCAAATGATGTGATAATACCTCCAAATGAGTTTGTGGTGTGAGCTAAAAGGGGTCGGTGGGGTTTCATTGTACATGTTAAGAGACGCTGTATGAAAGAAAAATACTCTGGTGTATGATATCATGACTTCCCGCATGCGCATGTCTGTGAGGGGTGTAACGGCGAAATCTCCACCGCTGAAGAACTGTACAGAAGATGTTTTTGTTACGGAGTTCTCAGGGCTGAAGAATAGTACAGAAGATGCTGTTTTTGTGACAGACCAGCAGAGTATGCTACGTACAACAGAAACGGGTCAGTTCCGCGAAAAGGCGTCGGTCAAGAACATACCAAGCATTTTATTCACTGCTTATAATATATACCTCTGCGGTATGCAACAGACAAGATGCAGCAACTTATGCCTGGCAGGAAATCGTGCAATATATTGTTTGTGGCTTATGTGTTTACACATATCATGGGGTGTCTCCCAGCTCATGTAGGTGTGCCCAGGTCATGTGAGTGTGCCTAGGTCATGTGGGTGTGGCCAGATCATGTGGGTATGCCCAGGTCATGTGGGTATGCCCAGGTCATGTGAGTGTGCCCAGGTTATGTGGGTGTGCCCAGGTTATGTGAATGTTCCCAAGTCATGCGGGTGAGTGTGAGAATGAGCAGGCTGGTGAACTTGCCGCTGCCACTCATTTGGGCCACCAGCTAAATAATGACAGGGTTAATGTGGAGAAGGCTCCCAGGGATTGAGTGGACACTGTTGCAACACACGGGACCCGCATTTGGAAATGTTGATTCACCGGTTATGAGGGGAGTGGGGATGCTGAGGGCTTTGAGAAAACTCAACCTGTAGAGGAAAACGCAGGCGGAAGTTCACTAAGGTACCAGCAGCATGAGAGCTCTTTGTTGACTACTGAATAAGAAGACTGAGAACGTGTGGAAATGTGTCGAGTGCTGTGATGATGATTCTTGATTTCATATTGCCTTCTACAAACAAACATTGTTCTTCTCATATTTCTGTTCGTATTTTCTTCCAAATTATGATTATCAGGATACAAAATGTCTTTGATGTGACGTTAATTGTCCGATGGTGACAGCATTCTAAGGCTAATGATTTCTTCCAGATTGCAACAAACATAAATATACATAAATCAGGATATATTGTGTTCAGCAGCCTGGTGACCTGGTTTATTTCATATTCTTCTAAGGAGTTGCTCAATTGTGTTGTGAGTTTGTCTTGACCCGAGGTCTTGATCATATTATTAGAACGTTTTGAACATGCATCTTCAAAACTGATAGTACTTCGTTATTGTACTGGGAATACCACAGTGAAGTTCATCATGTGAATCACCGTAAAGGTCTTTCATAGACTGACTATTTATCTAAAATATTGTCTATGTTTACATTAGGGTGTGCCTTTCTTTGGTTTTCAGGCCACCAGCTGATGTGTCTCTTCTTTTCTTAGTGAGATAACTGATGTCCTTACAGAAAGTCACATATGACTTCCTGTCGTCTACAGTTTTTACGATAAGAAGTGTTTTCAGTCGTAGATTGTAGTCGTCTACGCAGAATACTTGTATGTCTCGATTGCATGTATTGTATAATACTAATTTAATAATAATATAATTTAATAACAGTTTAGATATTTTATATACGAAACATTTTTCTCTAGCTGACAATATTCCGTAAAGATACTATAATGTTAATACTTCTTAGTTTTTCGACAGCAGTATGTAGAAGCTTATATAACATCAGTGAATGCATAGTGAGAGCAACTTGAGGACATTCAGGGTCCTTCACCATAAGAAGTACGACAAGGTTGAATCCTGTCCCCTGTCTTGTTCATAACCTATATAGACAACATATGTAAAGAAATAGCCAAATAGAGACCGCAAGAACACCGCATGACGAGAACACAGAAGAAGAACCATCTGCAAATTACACCATTAGAGAACTCCTGTTTGTGGACGACCAAGCACTACAAGTAAATCAGAAGCTGATTTACAAGACCACTTGAATTGTCTAAACCAGGCGTGGGCAAACTTTTCGTGCGGAGGGCCGCATTGACAAATGTAAAGCTATTGGCGGGCCGCATATATATATATATATATATATATATATATATATATATATATATATATATATATATATATATATATATATATATATATATATATACACACACATCCATTTTGTTTACAGCAATCTATCACAGTAAGTAATTATTAATTATTTATAGGTTATTAAGCAGTATAAATAACTAATTATTGCAATTTTATTTTACTTATACACTTATACATTATATTTGACAATATGGACAAAAACTTTTACAAATTTGTTAACACGATTTTACAACTTGTTATTATAACAAATATTCTTTATTATCTATCAATGGCTTTAATTTAGACACACAGCGACTACATTGTCACTACAGTTGTTGATTTCTAATGAGATGTATGTAACTGCTTGCAATTTTTGACAATATTCTTGAAATCTGGAGCAAGTTTACTTGTTGAAATTCGCATGACAGCATGCAAGTTGCAGTCCGACAATAAAGACCTATTCTTAGATTTCTTGATGTTCAAGCAAGAGAATGCTTGTTCGCAAATGTATGTTGATCCAAACAATGATAAAAGTTTAGCTGCAAAGTTTTTCAAGTTGGGAAATGATTCTTCTGATAAAGATCCATAGAAATCCAGCAAATCATCTGACTTGAATTTCTCTTTCAGGTCATGATCTGCTTGTAAGTCAAGCAGCTCCAACTGTATGTCCTCTGTGAGAATATTGAACTGTGGCTCTAAGTTCTTGAAATCTTGGAATTTCCATCCAAATTCTTCAATCAATGCATCTAATTGGGCTTTGTATTTTTCAGTCACTCTTTTTTCACTTGCTTGTCTGAAGAAAGTGAGAGTTTTGCCTGAAATGATTTTACATATACATACATTTCATGTGCAAACACACCCTTGCCCTGAAGTTTGATATTCAGTTCATTTAACTTTTCCATAATTTCAATGGCAAACATAAAGTCTAACTACCACTATTTATTGACATTGTTAGTATTAACGTCACATGCAATGCCCTTCATCTCTAGGAACATCACTATTTCTCCCCTGAGTTCCCACACTCGCCTCAACACCTTGCCGAGACTCAGCCATCGAACATTGGTATGGTTCAGGACATCGGAATGTTCAGTTTCCAAATCGTCAAGTAATGACTTGAACTGTCTGGGATTAAGTCCTCTTGATCTGATGAGGTTGATGACACTGACAACTGGGTCAATAACATGCTTGATATTCAAAACAGTTTTACACAGACTTTCTTGATGAATCACACAGTGAAGTGGTAATAATGTGTGGTCTGGATATTCTGATTTAACCTACATTTTTTCCAGTCAAAGCACGAGCTCCATCAGTTGTAAAACTTGCCATCTTGTTCCAAACCAACCCAGTTCTTTCAATACAGTTTGTAACAGCATTGAATATATCATTGCCTGTGGTTGTGTCTTTGAGTGACTCAACACTCAGTAACTCTTCAGCGAGTTGGAAAGAAGTGTTTATTCCACGTATAAATATCAATAATTGAGCAGTATCATGTACATCGGTACTCTCATCCAATGCAAGAGAGTACCACAAAAATTATTTACCTGCATCTTGAAGCTTATGCATCAAATAGTCACTGATCTTTTCAACACGTCTGACCACAGTTCTCCTTGATAAAGTAGTGTTGTCAAATCTGTTTTTTTTTGGTGTGTTCTGGACACATAATGTTTGCTGCATCTAGCAAACATTCCTTGATGAACTCGCCATCAGAAAATGGCTTGTTCTGTTTTACAATTCTGTGTGACAGCACAAGACTAGCTTCAGTTGCAGCATCTTGAATTGAAGACTGTTTAGTAAAAACAGTTTGCTGTTTCTCCAAATTTCTCAAAATTCTCAAAAAAACTCAAAGCATTTCCCTTTCCTTCTCTTCGGTCGTTTAATTGTATCAGAAATCGGAATGTTTTGTTTGATAATGTCTTTTCAAATTGTACTCTTTGAAGACACCCACTGACTCACGACACAACGAGCAAACTGATTTGCTACCAACTTTTATAAAACAGTACTTAGTTGTCCATTCATCATTAAAAACACGGCATTCATCATCAATCTTACGTTTGTTATTGACACTCATCATAACGGTACATGAAATTCTGTAAAATTTAACAAAATAACTTAAACACGAATTAAAAATTTTATTTCTAAATTACCCCGCGGGCCGCATAAAATCACTCGGCGGGCCGCATGCGGCCCGCGGGCCGCATGCGGCCGCGGGCCGTAGTTTGCCCACCCCCTGTGTAGGGAACATAACATGAAAATTAGCGCAAGTAAAAGAGAGGTAATGACTATAACTAAAGAAGAAAAACAACAACAACAATTCACCTAAACGGATATCCCCTGAAATAAGTAAAGTGTTTGAAGTACCTAGGAAGTATAATATTATCAAATGGCAAATCAGAAGACGAGATCGAAAATAGGTTTAATAAGGCAAACCAGCTCATTGGACAAATGGCACCAATACTAAACAACAAACATGTATAAATAGTTACTAAACAAGCATTTTACAGCACAATCTTACAATCCTCCCACCAACCCTATGCTACCAATGTCAAACCTGGACAATGAGAGAAAAAGAGAAAAGAAAAATCACAACGGAAATTAGATTCCTGAGAAGAATACTCAATGTATTAAGAAGAGAGAAGATCAGACATGGAGAAATCAGGACTAAAGTGGGGGATATAGCAGCGCTAGACTTTATTAGAAGGCAGCAAGCAAAATGGTTTGGTCATGCAAGTAGGTTACCAGCTAACAGCATACCACAGCAAGCAATGATGTACAGACCAAATGGAAGCAGAGGAAGAGGTCGACCATGTAAACGATGGACAGAGGGAATAGTAGAGTCTTTGGGAATCTCGATACATGAAGCCCATAAGCGGGCACTCTCCCACTGTTTATACTTTACCTCGACACCGCAAGGTATAAGAGGAACATCATGAGGTATTTTTTCATATCCCTTACAGGGACGTTGCAGTCAACCTAAACATTTTTCAGCTGTCGTTGGTGTACTAGGCAAGATTACGCTCAGTAGTTTGTCATTACTTTCTGACCGGATCACATACCCGTAAGTTACTAACGCGGCGAGAACCGCAACCCATTATCGCGCAGTTACGTTACTCACGAGACTATACGGAATACGGAGAAAAACGTTAAATCCTGGGCCAGGGAGACCGGCATGATGAGATACCATAATGATTTAAAGATGAATTTTAATAGATTAAGTGCCATGGGATGATTGATCGTCTTAAGCGATTTCCAGATCTGCCATGAGCTTATATATCGCGGAAGTGTTGTCTTGCATTATAATATTGCGTTATAATCCAGCATGTCTGCTACCATATCTACATATCCATCATCTAATTTTTCTGTGGTAAAAGGTGTATTTTTAATGACTGTACAGTCTTTGGAAATATTGCCGGTCCAAATTTTGTATTTACCTATTATGTTGCATGAACTTTACAGAAGTTGAATACAAAACTTGGACCGGCAATATTTTCAAGCACTGCACAGTCATTAAAAATACACCCTATACAAACTTTTTGTTTGGCACAGAATCTTTTAGCAAGCTGAGATAGTCGGTACCCGAACAGATTAACTAGCAAGTGCTTCTCATTCAATCTACAAATACAAAGACATATAACAGTAAACCAGAATTGAAACTTTTCACGCATTAAGCAATATATGGTATATGGCGCTAGCCTAGTGAACAATGTTGGTGAATGGATAAATATGGGCTAGCCTAGTGAACAATGTTGGTGAATGGATAAATATGCAGCTTTATATAAGCAGCTTTAGAGATGAGTAGCGGCAGATATGAGTAACTTCAGAGATGTATGGCGACAAAGATAGGTAGCACAAGTGGTAGTAGAGACAGAAATAAGTAGATTCAGAGATGAGTAGCTTCAGAGATGAGTAGCTTCAGAGATGAGTAGCTTCAGAGATGAATAGGTTCAGAGATGAGTAACTTCAGAGATGAATAGCGACTTAAATTAGTAGCTTCATGGATAAGTAATTTCAGTGATGAGTAGCTTCAGAGATGAATAGGTTCAGAGATGAGTAGCGACAGAAATAAGTGGCTTCTGAGATGAGTTGCTTCAGAATTAAATAGTTTGAGAGATTAGTAGCTTTATAGAGGAGAATCGACTGAAATAAGTTGCTTCAGAGATGAGTAGCCTCTGAAATAAGTAGCTTTAGAGATGAATAGCGGCAAATATGAGTTACTTCAGAGATGGATTGCGACAAATATGAGTAGCGACAGAGATGGAAGCGATGCAGGCGGGTAGAAAAGGGCGACGCAGAGCTGCAAAAAGTGAACAGGGTATCGAGGTGTGGCGAGAGATAATGGAAAGCCACTGGTGAAGTCGTAAGGAAAGAAAACAGATTTAAATGAGACTGACATTTTTGGGCCAATAAGCACATGGGCGGCGCCTTGAAAAGATGTACAACGTATTGAGACATAAGTAAGTGGAAGAACAGGTGTATGGTAAGATAATTAATTCACTGGTAAGTGGAGTCAGAGTTACTAGGGAAGCTACTAAGTTACAGCATAATTAGGTCATTGTTTTCATCATTTACCGGCAAAAAGTTAATCTACATAATGTTAATGACTTCCACAAATAAGTGAAAGACAACTACTCAAGTCACTGAAATGTAGTCGTATGTTAAATTATGTTGTTTGTCCATCAAGAATGATGATGACCACTTCATTTCATCCAGTGGACGTTGAAAGTATGGAGCCGTGGGTTCTAAGATGACTGATAAGGCCTATTTTGGCTCGAAATGTTCTTTGACAATGTGGACAAAGAATATTTGACGTTTCTGGAGGAGGATTTCCTGCAGTGGTTTTTCTGTCCTGCCTTATCTTTACAGCTCTTGCAGTCCTGGTTGCCTCACACATGACTGCACCCTTGTGTAATGATGCACGCCACGAATTTTGGTTCTGGCGCAGCTCCAGGACATAAAAT
>JACEFZ010006072.1:0-12864 GCA_014155875.1 Cepaea nemoralis | reverse complement strand
TACCAGCTAAACACAAATCTAGCCTCAGGATTAATATTATTAACACTCATGATCCTGAAAAGTGCTTTCAGTTTCAACAGCAACTTGAAGACGCTTTCACTGATACACCAGAAAATTGTACAGTAAATGAAAAGTGGGGTCAAATTAAGGAAACTCTTTATAAAACTGCCGTAGGGGTTTACGGCACTGTGGATCATAAGAGGCAGGACTGGTTTGCGGCCAACAGCGAGACTCTGCAGCCCTTGATTGATAAGAAGAAGAAAGCTCTCTTAAGAAACAAGGAAAGACCAACGCGTAACACTCTGAGTGAGCTTAGGCAAGCTAGGAAGGATGTGCAAAAGGCTGCCAGGCAGTGTGCAAATGATTATTGGATCAAGTTATGTGAGTCCATTCAAATCGCAATTGATAAGGGAGACATAAGAAGCATGTATGAAGGAATAAAGAAAGCCTGCGGTCCAGTGATCAAAAGAAGTGCACCATTGAAAACCTTGACTGGAGAAATCATCACTGATAAGAAACAGCAGATGGACAGATGGGTAGAGCACTATTTGGAGCTTTACTCAAGTGAGACCAAACTAGCGGATGATGCCCTCAACGCCATAGAGGCTCTACCAACTCTTGACCACCTGGACACACTTCCCACCATAACAGAAGTTAAGTGTGCTATAAATGAACTTGCATCTGGCAAGGCTCCAGGTAAGGATGGGATTCCAATAGAGGTTATCAGGAGTGGGCAAGACACACTCACTATACAGATCCACCAGCTAATAGAGCTATGCTGGCGTGAAGGACAAGTCCCACAGGATTTCAAAGATTCAAGCATCATAACACTGTACAAGAACAAGGGCGATCGGAGCGACTGCAACAACTATAGGGGTATCTCACTTCTGTGTATTGTTGGAAAAGTATTTGCCAGAATTGTTCTGCGCAGACTTCAAGTCCTAGGAGATCAAGTCTACCCCGAATCACAGTGTGGCTTTCGACAGAACCGGTCTACCACTGATATGATATTCTCATTGCGACAAATGCAAGAAAAATGCCGTGAACAGAATCAACCACTGTTTATTGCCTTCATCGACCTCACAAAGGCATTTGATTTGGTCAGTCGTGAGGGTCTGTTCAAGGCACTAAAGAAGATTGGCTGCCCACCAACTCTTCTGTCCATTGTGGAATCGTTCCACACAGGCATGAAGGGTATAATCAAGTTTGATGGTGCAACTTCTGAAGAATTTGAAATCAAGAGTGGAGTTAAGCAAGGTTGTGTACTAGCTCCCACCCTCTTTGGAATATACTTTTCACTTCTACTGAAATATGCATTTCATGATCAGGATGGTGGTATATACATTCACTCACGCTCAGATGGCGGCCTCTACAATGCTCAGAGATTGAAGGCTAAGACCAAAATTAGGAGGGTACTGATCAGAGAGTTGCTTTTTGCAGATGATGCTGCAGTTACGACCCACTCTGAGGAAGAATTGCAATGTCTACTATCTGCATTCTCCAATGCTTGTTCTGAATTTGGTTTAACAATTAGCAAAAAGAAGACACAGATTATGTCACAAGGTGCACATGGGGTACCATCAATCTTTATTGACGACGCCGAACTAGAGATAGTAGACCATTTTACATATCTAGGATCAGTGGTAAATAGCAAATTATCCCTAGATCAGGAAATCAACATCCGGATTGGTAAGGCAGCAACAACAATGAACAGGTTAAGAAAAAGAGTCTGGGAGAACAGGAAGCTTACTGCCAAAACAAAAGTCCTTGTCTATCAAGCCTGTGTCCTTAGTACTCTTCTCTATGGCAGTGAAACCTGGACAACTTACTCACACCAAGAGAACAACTTAAACAGCTTTCATATGCGGTGTCTGCGAAGAATTCTTGGTATTAAGTGGCAAGACAAAATCACAAATACTGAAGTATTGGAAAGATCAGGTTGTGTGACAGTTTATTCCATGCTCAGTCTTCGTAGACTTAGATGGATAGGACATCTTAGGAGGATGGATGATGGTAGAATACCAAAGGATATCTTTTTTGGTGAATTACAGATGGGTAAGAGATCTCAGGGTCGGCCTCTACTACGATACAAAGATGTGTGTAAGCGGGACATGATTGATACAGGCATTGATAATGCACATTGGGAGCAAGTCGCCGCTGAACGTGTTGCATGGAGGGCAAATATCAGAAATGGAATAAAGTCAAAGGAGAAAATTATTGCAGAAAAGTCACACACCAAGCGTTTGAGACGTAAGATGGTGCATGATGGTGGAAATGACCACGTGTTCACATGCACCCACTGTGAACGGACATTTACAGCGCAAATTGGCCTTAGTTAAAAGTTATGCCTTTTTAAAGCACAAACTATCGTCTGTCAAGACGGCAAAGTGCCAATGATGACAATCTGGTGTGACTGTGAATAGGAAGAAACATCAATAACATTAGATATGCAGATGATACAGTATTAATTGCAGACAATGCGCAGGACCTGCAACAATTACTAGATGCGGTTGTTGTACATAGTGAGCAACTGGGGTTAGAATTAAATTGTAAAAAGACTCAGGTTATGGTCGTCACTAGGAAGAAAGAAGTGCCACAATGAAATATACAAGTGAATGGAAATATTCATCAACAAGTTAATCAGTACAATTATCTTGGAACAGTCATAAAATCTGATGGGAGATGCCTTGAAGAGATTAGAACAAGAATCGCCATGGCGAAAGTAGCCTTTAGCAAGATGAAAAACATTCTGACCAATAAAAAGATGTCAATTGAAACGAGAAAAAGAGTGTTGAGGGGATACATAGAGCCGGTTCTTTTGTATGGATGTGAAACTTGGACAATGAGCAGTCAAGCTGAAATGTGGTTTCTGAGGAAAATACAAAGAATACCATGGACAGACAGAAAAATCAATGACCAAGTACTACAGGAGACAAATGAACATCGCAAACTGATTAGAGAAATTAGTCGTAGACAGTCAAAATTTTTTGGACATGTTATGAGAAGAAATGGATTGGAGAACATGGTGACAACTGGCAAGATCGAAGGGAACAGACCAAGAGGAAGACCGAGAGAAAAATACCTGGATGGCTTGGCCACATGGCATGGGCGAGACAGGAACACTGAGCTGATCGACGACACTGGTGATCGAGTGAAATGGCGAGTCATGACCGCCCACGCTTTCCGGCATGGCACTCTTCCGGCTGAGTATTGATAGTGTAAGTTGTGAGAGTGAGTTGTATTACGATATGTTCTCATCTGTGCGTATTGTGATAGGATAGATTCTGATTCTAGATCTTCTTGTCTGCCCTTTGTGGGTGTGTACTGCTTAACTTTATCTTTTATTTTTAACTTTTACTTTTAAACCGAAGAAGGCACAAGCTTGTTTGGTTGGAATCGTTTCGATACTGCCTTCGTTTCTTTACAGAAGCAAAGCCGATCCTGATGTGTAGCCATTTTTTATTGACCTATATATGGTTGGTATATTAACCCAATTTACTTTACTAATTAATGTAACCCCTTTTATCCCATACAATGATTACTGAACCGTCTTACGTCAGTTATTATAGTAATTCATCCTAACTCATCTTAACACACTGGAGCCGTGGCACGTGACGACTAGCACGCTAACCTGCCGGTCAGATGGTCGTGTGTTCGAATCCTTATCGAGTAGGGTTGTTTTTGGTAGAACCTGTCCCCCAGACTGACTTGGTCTAGAATGGGTACTGTCAACAACTCACTGACAGACATCATCGGGTACTTCTCTCACACCAATACAAGAATACTTGCAAGTCGTGTGGGAGGCAAAATACATAGTGCAATTTATTGCCATTGGCTCGCTACAGCAGTGAACAGTCGCTAATGAAACACATAACACTCTACCACAGACTTCTCTATCACAAATAGCTAACCACTATGCTACTTTCTATCTATGTAGTTACAACAAAACCCTAGCTCTATTCTAAACGAGGTGTACTCGACACGTCCTGTCTCCCGTCTGCCAATCTTTCCCCCAGCCGGTACACACCACGCGGAGTCACCTTCACCTTGACGCGTGTTGCCTCACCTGGCACGCTTGATGGCAAACGTGTCATGTTGAGTGTCTACTCAACTTCTCCCGCTACCACGAGGCGTGATGCTTATCGTGGTTAGAGTGCTAACTCTCTGAACCACGCCTGCGTGTCTCATGAGGGAATGGTTAACCTGAACCTATTCCCTCATCTCCCCTGCCCTTGCCTCGGGCACAGTATCCCCTCATGGCCTCTTTAAGATTACCTGCTCTTCCTGGCTGAGGGGATGTGTTCAAGTCTTTGACACACACCCGCCCCTCCTGTGTTGCGTCACCAACTTTCAACTCATTGGTTGTGACGCAAGAGGTTTCTAAAAAATTAGTGTCTCTAATTTTTGTCAAAGACTCTAGATAACCTGGCTTTGGGCATTCTAATAGACTCCTACTGACTTTTACCACAATGTAGCGAAACTTCACTTGGCTACTGGCAATCGCCACAAACTTGACTGGTTGGCGTGAGCCCTTTCTCACATGCTATATTATACTTATTAGAGGTATGTCTGAACCGGACCGTTGTCTTATAAGACCTGCCCTCACATAGTAAATTAACTTACTACCCATCCAAAGTTGACTTTCTTAGGGTCAACACATGAATTGCTTCATGTCCCCCATATAATATCTAACAACCATTATACCAGAGTGTGTGCGATAGGCTTTACCTACATCGCTTCCGCGTGTAAAGTTCCATTTCACTGTTAAGATAGTTTTTCGTTGTCTATTATGTCCCCTGACCCAAAGTTATCTCCCTTTGATTTACAAAAAGTGTATGTAATTTATATGTTTGTTTTCCTGGTTGTTTGCGTGTTTGTATGTAATTAATCTACTAATCTAATTCCTACTCTATATTTATAACTTGTATGTGTATGTATGTTAGTTTTTTTTTTTTTTTTTTTTTTTTTGAGTGTCATAATTTGGTTCAATGTGGCCACAAATAGGTGCATAACACTAATTCGTGACTACATTCCCTGGTTATGAAACCCAAAATACTGTAATCTAAGTTCTAACCTATATTACAGACAACACATTCACACTAGCACATGTTCACCAACGAAAAACAACGATCACACAAACAAATATTAACAGTTAAGCGAGGCAGCAGAAGAATTTGCTGACTAACCTCCCTCTCTCCTGTCTCTCTTCCATTCGTTTTCACATTCAAACTTCTGTCATACTCCTATCACTCCTAATTCTATCATACATCTTTTATCCTTATATACCCATTCTTCTGATTATTTAAAAACCTTTGAGTAACACTGTACAGATTCGGCGCAGTTTGAGACTGTCGAGCCCAATGACTGTGCGTAAGTCGCTGCACGAGTCATCTATTTACACTATATTTACATGGATGAGACCGTGTTGATAATTTGTCCCCTTGATCTCATCGTACAGTATATTACATTAATCTAAGACTCTACACTATAACATAGTAATCCTATTTCTATATCTCAGTATTTGATGTGTTATCTAACTTTTGTCATGCTAATTATCTGATATGTTTATCTAATCTAAGGGATGTAATCTAACTATTTCACTGTACATGATGTGATGTGAGTTATGTACCTTAATTAAATGGATGATGTGAACAGAAATTATATACTTTTCTACCACTATATTACCTAATTTTTTTTAAATTGACAAGAAATTATATGATTGATGTTCTTACTCTAAATGGTGTAAATTATGTAAGTTCATTTATGTAATGTAAAATGATAATACTAATAAATGGTAATGTTTGATCGATGGTATGATTTCACTAAGATGGAATAAGCTAAACTATATTGCAGTTAAATGAAATATCACAATCTAAATGGTGCTATGTCTATCACTATTTTAATTTAATTTATTATGATGTAATTAACTATATTTATGTTTAATCTAATATTGTAATTTAAATTTAAGTTAAGTAACCGGGTTAATTACTGTACTACCTAAACTATTTAACTAAATGAGAATTATTATATTACCTAATTCTATCTCTAATTTATCATTATTTTAAAATATTTAATTACATATCACATTAAGTTTATATACACTGTATTCAGTTCCTTCAGGATAGTAGTTGCCTTCATGTTTGCACATTGGTTGTATATGCATAATAAATCTACACAATTTGCCTGGGTATCTGAAATACATTATACAGTCATACTAGAGTTTTCTCGGTAGTGCCCGTGTAGAGATTCGCTGGTGTCGTAGCTCAGTCTTTTTAGTGTCTATAATTAAGCACTGTTCTGACACTGTTCTCTGCATTTCACACACATGATACACCGGAATGGAGCTTAGTTGGAAATGAGCTGTCCTATTACACACGGTAGTATCTACGTTCTGCAGCACAGTTCTTTAGTTCATGTCTGCGGACACCTGATAGTTCATTGTACTTGGTTCAGTATTTAGCACATAAAGTAGATGTATATGTAACACATTTTATATACATTATTGTAATCTATTTATGTACTGACTATCACTCTCTATCTATATGCGGACTTTCGGGTATTTCTACCCCTGATGGTCTACTAAGGGTATCAGCTAAAATGTTGTCTTTACCCTTGATGTGTTCTATACTAAACGTATAGTTCTGCAAAATAAGAGACCACCTGTATATCCGGTCGTTTCGGTGCACCCCGGACTGGATGACTGTAATGGGAGAATTATCTGTCTGGACAATGAAGTGTACACCTGCCAGAAATCGATGGAGCTTTCTCACCGCATAGATGACGCTTAGGGCTTCTAGTTCTGATATTGAATATCTGGACTCGGCCGGTGTGATCTTACGGCTCACGTAACAAATCGGGTGGAAGATGCCCTCATAAAATTGGCCTAGGACTGCAGCGATGGAGATCCTGCTGGCATCTGTCCTAAGATAATAAACGAGAAAAGGTCTCAGGGCTTAACGGCGACCGGCGTGATAGCGACCACGTTATCCGTGGAATGCCGATGGGTCTATACAAGTGAGGGGCTAACATCTTAAACATAGCACCAACTCCGTAGCTCCAGCGACGAATCCCAGGAGTCGCCGAGAAAAATGCAATCGTGAACCGAAAGACGTAGCCCGGAATCGAACCCACAACCTTCGGAGCGCGAGGCAGACAAGCCGTCTTTTTTGCCACGAAGACTCCCAGGGCTAGCACCTTATACCAACACAACCCAAAGCGCGGGAAAGAGTCCTTTAATTAGTCACAGACTTAGTTTAGTTAAGAATCACTTTCTTTGCACAGACGTATATCTCCGAAGTGTCCAGGTTCGCCTTGTCCGAGGTGGCTAGACGTCCGAACCAATACCCCAGGAGCAGAAGAGAGTTGACCTTCATTTTCTTATTTCATATTCTTTTCCGTCTTTTGTTCGCATGATGTTTGTCTATAACTGCACCGTTGTCTCTTGTATGAATTTAACTGTCTATTTTATTTCACTCAGTATTCCATAGAGTGTATCATCCAATGTTGATTCTCTAGGCCAGAAGGTTTGCCAAGATATCTCGTATTTTGGGCAGTCTTGGAGTATGGGATCTGCTGTCTTTGGCGCCAATCCACATGTGCACATGGCTGATTCGTCAATCTTGAATTGTCCATACACGTGGTTGCGTAATAAATTGTGTCCTGTTTTGATGCGCAAAATAACTCATTTCATACAGAAGCCTCACTGTCAATCCTGAGAAACGAATCAGATCTGAAATGAGCCAGAGTTGGGCGTGGTAACCTGTTAAATCCTTTAACACTGACTTCCCGTCTATTATCATTCCTCCTGATTTAAACTCCCAGTCAGTAGTTATTAACGTAGTTCAGTGTGAACAGTGACAGCTTGTAACTATAACATGATTTGCTTAACACGTCCTATACCAACTACTCACCTACTAACCTTGCGCTCATTAATGTATGTCCATACATATAGTTTTGTCACTCGTAACTAACTGAACACGAAAGAGAATTAGCTCACGCCCAGCATCAAGTCTATGAAAGTACGATACTCTCAGACCAACTTGAACATTGAAGACAACTGGTTCAAACAGAGCACCAAGTTTCGGAAACTAATATACTTAACATATTAAACACAACAGCGGCATTACACACACACACACACACACACACACACACACACACACACACGCACAAATAAAAAAGACACACACACACACGGCAATGAATGGTATGGTTCATAGATGAAGAGGCAATGGCCGACCAACATGAAGGTGGACACAGGACAAACAGACATCCGGGGCATCATTACCTGAACCAGGGGGACTGGCGAGATATCTGGAATCTTTCTGACGGCAGTGATCAGGACGACGTTCTGCAGTGGACCTGCAGCATGGTAACGATGAACTGTTTGCGACAGAAGGAGTTAGCAAACGTATCAATGAAATGATTATCAATGAACGCAATGTGAGTTCTTTGGTACTTTGGTGTAGTACATGTTAAACGAATCCTATTGTAGTCACAAGCTTTCACTGTTGACCTTCAACGAAATTAATAGCTATTGACTGGGCTTTTACATCCAGAAGAATGATTATAGAATGGAAGTCGGTGTTAAAGGATTCAGTAAACAGCAGACCGAAATGTATATCCTGCTGTGGTCAGAAAGCGACTAAATATAGATTCATTTTCAGATTAAGGGATGCGGGCATCACAAGATAATGTCTCAAAATGTGACCCTGGACACATTAATGTTAAAAGGAAATAAAGACAGGATGTAAAGTATCTAGGAGGGGGAATAATGCGTACACATACGGAGACTACCAATTATCACCTGCTCCTACTGTCCTCTATCTCTCATTGGAACGTAGATATGTGCGATAATACGAAAGGCGGTTTCGCAGTTTTTAATTTATTTCATGGGAGAGGAATGTAGACTGTTTTCTTCCATGCTTCGTGCCAAAATGCGCTGTTTCAGATATTCCCACAGTGCTGTTTCAGATATTCCCACTGTGCTGTTTCAGATATTCCCACAGTGCTGTTTCAGATATTCCCACAGTGTATGTTAGATCGGAAGCTCACTTCTACTGCCTGGTTTGGTTCTGATTGTTTGAAGTCACAGCCTGGTGATTTCCCTTTCTTCAGACTGTATTATTGATCATACTTCCTATAATAAACTGTTATTCTTTCTCTTCGCGATCTGATAAATTGTCTGCTCTTTGTCTTATCTGTTGACATCCACAGTACTCCTTTCACCTTTCAAATATATTGTTATCTGTCTGTTACAGTGTTGCTATTCCCATAAATTATTATGTGCAAGGTTGCCAGATTGTGTAACTGAGAAACCGGGACATTTCTCTACAAACAATTAGAACCAAACCAAGCAGTAGGGCTAGTCAACTCCCGAATCTAGCATGAACTGTGGGAATATCTGAAACAGCGCTGTTTAACCAGACGCATGGAAGAGAGCAGTCTACATTCCTCTTCCATAGAAAGGAAATGTAAAATGGTGGACCAACTTTCGTATTGTCGCACTAATAGGTTTCGTTAGAAAAATCTTTCTGTCATCGTTAAGAAATGCAGAGTAAATTGAAGTTTTTCAGACATGTTTCGTATACTGGGGTAAGGCTGTCGGCTGTTCAACATCAGAAATAAATTGTAGAACATCATGAGAGATATATGAATTCAAGCGCATTTGATCCAAGAAATTGAATCAACAAACAAATTTCAGAGTAGCCGGTGATACATCAAACTGGACTGGGACACTAAAGGGGCTAACAGAGGACTGCATCCTCTCCCCATGCCCGTTCAGTAAATATGCAGAAAGCATAATGACAGAAGTAAAAAAAAAAAAAGAGTTTAGTGACAGTGTTGATCATCATCATCATCATCATCATCATCATCACCATCTTCCACTTCTGCCGTCAAGCGTCTTGGGGAGGAATAATTTGCGCTCCAGCACCCGGTGGGCGGTACTGGATAGTGTTATTCCGTGTTATTGTACAGTGTCTTTGATGTCGTCAATCCATTTTCTTCTCGGACGTCCTCTTGGTCTCGTCGCAGATGATCTTTGATGTAAGGACAGTCAAGGTAGTTGCTGGTGTTGCATTCTAACGACATGGCCAAACCCCTTGATCTTCTGTCGTTCAATACATGTGGCACAAGTTGTTGATCCCACTGTCTGTAATGTCAAATCATGAAATAAAATATTTCAAGGACACTTTCACACATCGTAGCCTCATTGAGCTTATGGTGCCAGTCCCGTATTTGCATAGACCCGTCGGCACTGATTGGGTGCTATGATCAACATCACTCTGGTCACTTTTACTTCCCAAGACATTTTCTGGTACCAGTTTAAAGCTGGGTAATTTGGGAGCCCGGGTCATTTTCTTTTTTAAAATGAAATTTATTATCGCCAAACTGGAAGGCGAGCGTTTAAAGATGCATTCTGTCAGTTGCATGTCCCTTGCAGAACTTCGCTCCCATAACAACCGTCCGGAAAATCTTTTCAGTCATAAGCAAGATGTCCTGCATCCTGATACATTTATCGCACCCATCTTGCACCCATCTTCTCTTTGGCCTTCCTCTTCCTCTCTTCCCGGGCATATGTTCCTCCATGATTGTTATCTCCAGACTTTCATGATGTTTCGAGTTACCAAAATATTTCAATGTTCTTAGCTTTATCATCTTTAGTTGCCAACTTGTTTAGGGATTATTGTAAGCTAAATTTCAAAGCTGCCCTCCATAGCCAAAGACTTGCGAACGCGTTTCGTGAGCCTTACCAGGCTTTCAAAACGCAGCAGCGACCCATTTGTGCAGTAGACCGTGTTATAGCGTGTTGGTATGGGAGCCGGTATTTCAGAGAGCAATGGCAACTATAAATAAATGTTTGCATATCCTTTACAGGACATTGCTGTCAACATCAGCATCTTTCAGCTGATTGTTGATTTCTTGGCAAGATTACGTTCAGTAGTTTGCCATTGCTTTCTGAGCGGCCGGCTCACATACCCCGTAAGTTATCGACGCGATTCGACCCACTGCTGATTCGCACCGTCGTCACGTTACTTACGAGAGTACCCTAGTTTACGGAGAAAAGTCGCTAACCTCTAGGCCAGGAAGCCGGCTAATGGCAAACTAATGAACTTAAAAAACTTGCCTAGTACATCAACAGCAGCTGGAAAATGCTGATGTTGACTGCAACGTCCTGAAAGGGATAAGCAACATTTAAAAACAAACAAAATTCAAACCTTGGTTAAATTATCAACCGTAATGGGGACTGTTTAAAAAAAAGTCATACGGAGACCAGCAATAGCAATGCAGAGGTTAATCAGCATTAACAGCCTATGGCACAATGCCACGGTGGTTTTGACAGAATAATGATGGTCGTCATGGGTCATAGAAGAAGTGGCAATAGTCGGCTAGAACGAGGATGGACACGGAACATTGAAGATGCCTTTGGCATGAGTCATGACAATGCACCAGGCACAAGACCCGGCAAACGATCTAGAATCGTTTGGTCTAGCCTAAATGGAGCGACCTTCTGCAAAAGTCCTGATTAGTTAGGTGCATATCCTTTACAAGACGCAGCAGTCAACCCCGCATATCCTTTACAAGACGCAGCAGTCAACCCCATCATCTTTTGGCTGTTCGTCATTCCTGGACAAGTTTTATGTTCAGTAGTTTGCCATTGCTTTCTGAACGACTGGCACCCATACCATTTCATGAAACAAACAAACAAAAACAAAAACGTAAGGCGGTCTGTGCTGGTCTCCGGGGCGAAGAAGTTATGGACGCGTTTCGTAATCCCGCTTACCCTCTTTCGAAACACAGCTGCGCGTGATTTCACAGAAGACCACCTTGCGCTGGGTTTTAACGAATTGGTAAGGGCGCCGGTCATTCAGAAAACAATGGCAAACTACTGAACGTAAACTTGCCAAGACATCAACAACAGCAGTAAAATGCTAATGTTGACAGCGATGTCCTGTAAAAAAGATATGCAAACAAAAAAAGCTGTCTGCTGCCAAAGTGCCCACAGCTGTGTTTCTATCACGGTATGCGGGATCGTAAACTGATTAGAGTCATTAGACGACAGACAGTCAAAATTTTTTGGGCAGGCTATGAGAAGAAATGAATTGGAGAACTTAGTGACGACTGGCAAGATCGAAGGGAGGAGACCAAGGGGAAGACCTAGAAGCAAGTACCTGGATGGCTTGGCCTGGTGGCATGGTCGAGACAGGAACACAGAGCTGATCCACGACTCTGGTGATCGAGTGAGATGGCAGAACATGACCGCCCACGCTTACCGGTATGGCACATGATGGATGGATGGATGCGGGATTACGAACTGCATCCGTAACCTCTTCGCCACGGAGCAGGCAAGGTCCTGATACATGATGATTTGTTGCTACAAATAGCTGCCCGGTGTTTTCGGAATGACTGTCCCGCTAGAAAACAAACACTGATAAGTAATGAGGTTATTCCGTGCCACAGTCTCAACACATCTCGTATTTCTGCTGCAGCACATGGGCTTGATAGCAACATGTCTGTCTGTCTGTTGTTGTTGTTTTGTTTTTTTGTGTGCTATGTATGTCCTTTAGTTTTCTGTTTTCTTGAATATATGTGTACCCTGGCTGGTCTTACTGTATCGGTGTCAAGCTAGCGTTTACATGTATGTTCACATATCTTAATACATTCCGTTGTTCTTGCAGTCTGTGCTGAAAAGTGTCTTTAGTGTCTGTCTAATATTAATTCATAGTTGTGAGTAACTTTTGTTTAGTTTTAGCTTTCTATTGAGACTATCTGTTAGGTAAGATCAGGCATGGCCTATTCTTTTATCAGTTTATGTTCCATCTACTCTTTTTCTTCCTGTCACTTTTTCAGCTAATTCTTTTA
>JACEFZ010006071.1:0-13559 GCA_014155875.1 Cepaea nemoralis | reverse complement strand
CAGACAGACAGACAGACAGACAGACAGACAGACAGACAGACAGAGTAAGTGTGTGAGTGAGACACTATATGGGATAAAATCCCAGTGCAATGAAGTCGACCCTGTCGACTTTTAGGGGACTTTTTTTTATTGTGTGAGTGAGACAGATGGGAGAGGAAGTGAGAGAGTTCAGTGTAAGTATGTGTGAGTAGAGATGCCCTGAAGCCAACTTTCATTGCTTCGATAGCGCTTGATTGATTTCCGTGACGTTGTCCTCCCGCCAGAACCAACAACAATGGAATTGGAAAGATGCTACTCAAGCAATTACCATAGCGTCTCAAATTTAACGCACATATAACAAAGGAAATACCCGTGCAATCACATGATCCCGTTAACCTGGGTTAAGAACATCGCCAGTATTAACAAAACTTTCTGTTCTGAAGTATTGGAGTTTTTCAATGACTGAAGTAAAAACGTTATGCCAGAAAAACAGATTGATTAATCAATTCAGCTAATGACATACTATCTATAGATCAATTTGCTGCTAACTAATGTTGGTGACTGAGATGTAGGGCAAGATTATTTTGTAACTCTTAACTACTGTAGTCTGTTTACATTTGTTTTCCCCATATAAAATTCTATATCTCAGTAACAGAATTATGAGATTTAGCATATAACCGTATCATTATGTCAACCAAACAAAAAACAATTTTCGTTCATTGGTGAATTCTTTCGTGCTGCACGAAAATGACCTTATGACAAGAAACTCGAGTAGTGGAACGGGAATGTTCAGTGGTGTTGTAAATAATCATATCTATAGTGGGTTCGTTCAGGAAACTTTATTGTTTTATACATCCATCCATCATGTGCCATGCCGATAAACGTGGGCGGTCATGTTCTGCCATCTTACTCGATCACCAGAGTCGTGGATCAGCTTCGTGTTGCTGTCTCGACCATGCCACGTAGCCAAGCCATCCAGGTATTTACTTCTCGGTCTTCCCCTTGGTCTGTTCCCTTCGATCTTGCCAGTCGTCACCAAGTTCTCCAATTCATTTCTTCTCATAACATGCCCAAAACATTTTGACTGTCTACGTCTAATGACTCTAATCAGTTTACGATCTTCATTTGTTTCTTAGAGGACTTGTTAATTGGTTCTTTTGTCTGTCCATCGTATTCTTTTCATTTTCCACTGAAACCACATTTCCACAGCCATCAGATGTTTTTCAGCTTGACTGCTTATTGTCCACGCTTCACATCCATACAAAAGTACAGGTTCTATGAAGCACGTTACCACTCTTCTTCTTGTTTCAATTGATATCTTTTTATTGGTCAGTATGTTTTTCAACTTACAAAAGGCTACCTTCGAAATGGCAATTCTTATTCTAATCTCTTCAAGGCATCTCCCATCAGATGTTATTACTGTTCAGAGATAACTGTATCGATTCACTAGCTTAAGAATATGCCAATTTACTCATTTTTCCTTCTTCCCAGTGACGACCATAATCTGTGCCTTCTTAATATTCAGTTCTAACCCTAGTTGTTCACTGTGTGCAACAACCGCATCTACTAAATTCCGCAGGTCCTGTTCATTGTCAGCAATCAAGACTGTATCATCTGCATATCTAATGTTATTGATGTGTCATCCCCCAATGTTGATTCCTTCCATATCTTCTATATTTCTGAAAATATTTTGACTGTACAGGGGAAAAAACAACATATGGATAAGTTACACATCCCTGTCTCACTCCTCTTTTAATAGACTGATATTGACCTACATCGTTATCAATTCTGATGGCAGCTTGTTGTTTCCAATATATGTTATTTTTTACACGTCTAAGGTCATTTCCATCATTTTGTAGATCTGCATGCATTCTTATCATGTCGACATGTCTCACTTTATCGAAAGTCTTTGTGTAGTCAATAAAGCAAAGATATAGATCTTTGTTTACTTCTATAGAACGTTAAATTACTGTTCTCAGTATAAACACAGCATTTACTTTGCCCTTGCCTTCTACAAACCCACGTGCCTACCTCAGAGTTAACGCAATCACACAACATCCACTGCATAGTGAAATTAGGAATGTGAAGGGCAGAAGGTTAAAAAGAAAAAGGTCGTGGATGTGTCAAGCAGAAGATATTCTTCAACAGGTGTGTTCACTGGAGAACCTGGCGAGGAGTGGGTACAAGTGCCAAAATATTTATGTACGTCCTTTTCAATTTGCATTCAACTAGACAGAACATGCAGACAAGAAAATCCGGGTATTTATACTTATGTGATTTCCCAATGATAACTTAAAATGGTTAACATCACTGATGTCACAATAAAATATCTCCTTTCACAATCACTCATCAGACACATCGTATCTGCAGAAATGACAATTAATATATGTCTTTGCTTTACACCTGATAAATTCACAGATTTAACCACAATTACATTATATTATAACCTCATTCTTCATCAGAAATTATAATATCTTCATACTGATGGGTTTTATCAAATGATACATTCACATCTGTTTAACAATAATGAAACACACATGACACAAGCATGCTCTTCAATGACATAGACTTATGTGATCATTAGGCATAGTTATGAAATTCACCAAGGATTTAGCAAAATTAAATCCATGAGTCACCACATGCTTTCATGAAATACATACAATTTATGTGATACACTCATCCGCATTCATTCATTATGAATCATAATCATCCTTGTACGGCGGTTGATTACGCACTATTATGTGGCACAAATATTATTATTCCACATGTTTGACAACCATGAAATTATATTTGCCTTACCACATGTGTGCTTTAACAGCACACAAATTATGATACCTATAGAATTCTTTTTGGTTCCCATGTGTTCATGAAATACAAGAAAAATATTTGTTTTTGCATGTGCTCAAATCTACTTGACTAAACACATTACACTAATTTCTCTATCAGTGCTGGCACAGGTCAACTAGTTTTAAATCTTAAGTTACTCACCAATCCTAAATCATTACTGAATGAGTTGACTTCTTAAGAAACATGTACAACTTCAGTCTAATGCTTAAATTAACTCATACTTAGAGCTATACATACTCAGAGTTATACTCAGTGGATAACACTGTCAGCGAAGAAGCTCTGGAAGCCATCGATCAACAGTCCGCCTTGCATGCCCTTGCCTCACAGAAATCAGCGAAGCACTAGACTCTCTCAAATCCGACAAGGCACCTGGAAAAGATAGTATTCCACCTGAAATTTTAAAATGTAGCAAAGAAACAATCATCCCAGAACTGTATGTAATATTTCAGCTCCGCTGGGGAAAAAATCAGTACCACAAGATATGAAAGACGCAAACATCGTTACCCTTTATTTTAAAAAAGGCGACAGAAGCGACTGCAACAACTGTCGCGGCATTTCCCTACTCGGCATTACAGGCAAGATGTTTGCTAGAGTAATCCTTAAAAGATTACACATTCTTGCTGAAAGAAACTACCCCGAATCGCAGTGCGGATGTAAACCTGACAGGTCCACCATCGATATGATTTTCTCACTCCGGCAGCTCCAAGAGAAGTGCAGAGAACAGAGGAAGCCATTATATATTGCCTTCATCGGCCTCACAAAGGCTTTTGACCTCGTGAGCAGAAGCGGCCTTTTTAAGGTCCTTGAATGGTTGGATGTCCACCCACCCTTCTTAGTCTCGTGAAATCATTCCACGAAAACATGCAGGGGACCATTTTATTTGACGGCTCAACATCCCAGTCATTCAGCATCAGCAGCGGAGTAAAGCAGGGCTGCCTGCTTGCTCCTACACTCTTTGGTATCTTCTTCGCCGTTCTCTTAAGGCAGGCATTTGGGACTACCACTGAAGGCATATACCTCCACACAAGATTTGATGGCAAACATTTTAACCCATCAAGACTCCAGGCAAAGACCAAAATATGATCAAGATGCGTAAGAGAACTACTTTTTGCAGATGATGCAGCACTGACTACTCATACAGCAGAAGATCTCCAAAGGCTCATAGATCGTTTTGCAGCCGCCTGCAAAGACTTTGGGCTCACCATTAGCCTAAATAAAATACAGGTGATGGAACAAGATGCTGGTGCAGCTCCGTCAATCATAATTTCTAATTACGAATTGAAGGTCGTCCACGAGTTTGTTGTGTATTTGGGGTCGACAATATCAGATAATATTTCATTAAAGACATAAATCGACAGACGCATTGGAAAGGCAGCCACAACATTTTCCAGGCTAACTAAATGCGTTTGGGAGAATAATAGACTAACAGAGCGTACAAAAGCTCAAGTATATAAAGCTTGTGTTGTTAGCACACTAATATATGGGTCTGAATCCTGGACCCTGTACTCAAGACAGGAAAGGAATTTGAATTCCTTCCACATGAGATGTCTGAGACGTATCCTGGGCATAACATGGAAAGACCACATAACAAACAAACATGTGCTTGAAAGAGCAGAAATTACCACATTGCACACCCACCTCAAGCAGAGACGCCTCCGGTGGTTGGGCCACGTATCTCGAATGCAGGATGAACGTATTCCCAAAGAAATCCTATACGGAGAACTAGCCACAGGAAAGAGGCCAACCCGAAGACCCCATATGCGATATAGGGATGTGTGTAAACAAGATATGAAAACCCTTGAAATAGATCCAGACACGTGGGAAAGAGTTGCCACAGACAGATGCTCCTGGAGAAGAGATGTACGAAACGGACTGGTGCTCTTTGAGCGCAATCTGATCCAACAAACTGAGGATAGGCGGCACAGGCTTAAAACGCAGTCACTTACTGCGGGACTTGACTCGTCTTACAGATGCGGAAACTGTGACAGAGATTGTCACTCTTGCATTGGGCTATACAGTCACCAGCGGTGCTGCCAGGCACCTCCCAAGCGGCACAACTCTATAGTCCTTCAGGATTGAAATAGGCCTACTACTACTACAAATACTTAGCTAGTAGTATACTACTTAGCCGGGAGAAAATAAAACTCACTGTAGTTTTCGCCTAATGTACAGTTATCTATGACTATGAAAACTGAATATAACATTATTTAGTTTACACACCTTTGACTTACCAATTCTTCGTGGGAAATAGACTCACAGACTAATCTTAACTAATATAAAATATAGCATTGTTTACCTCATTTCAATTAAATGCTCCAATCACCACATGCAAACAACAAGATGTAAGGACTAGAATCGGCTTGTTTCCAAATCTATTGGTTGATGAGCTTCGGTCCTGCTATTCTCACTATAATAAACTTCCTAACATGTTCATAGCGAGTATAGAGCTACCAATCTCTACCAATACAGGCGCTTTTCTTGTAGTTACGATAAGTTTGTGGCAAGTGAGAGATCTGAGGCCGGTTGCTGTTGTTTTTATCCCAGCTATTTCCGAGTTCAAGTTTTTGCCCATATCCGCTCTGATTCATGAAGTGTGCGTTTTCCAATCCGGGACGATGTCGATTTTCCATTTTCCCCCAAGTTGAATGGTATTCGTTCTTGTACAATGTGTTTTGATTTGAGGAGATCTTGACAGATAGTAACGGCTTGTGAGTCAGTATACTACACTGCCCAACTGGCCTCATATATACCTAACAGGTTATTATTTAATCTGCTCATTTCATTCTTAATGTTATTAAATGTTACACTACACTCATAGTTCTTACATTCCAAGTTCCTACATTCAATGTTGATACTCTTTTGGTAACATCTGAATGCGTGAATATTGTTTAATAGAATTGAGCGTGAAATTGTATACACTTCAAAGCATCGCTATGAAGTTGTACACATATTTTTTTGTAAAGAAGCTGATCGGAGAAAACTGTTTCATACTATTACACATCCCAAGAAAATGACAGTGCATGCATTGGGTTTGAGTACACGGTCATTTCGTCGATGGGTGCAAGAATCTAGAATGAAACCACCACGCAATAAGCAAACGGTTGGTAGAAAGGCAATTATATAAGGAAATAAGCAGGTTTGACAAGGATGTCATAAGCCGAGCTATTATCAAAATGTTCGATACCAAAGAAAGAAACAGTGACTGTAAGAAAACTTAGAGTTTGGTTGAGAAAGAACAATGACATTGATCTATCCAAAACAACATTGTGGAAAATTATAAGGACATTAGGCTTACAGTTTAGAAAGTACAAAGGAGGTTGAAATATCAGTTGCGAGCAACCGCATTTAGGAGCCATGAGAAGCACATAACTGCGTGAAATAAGGGTAAGCCGCAACGAAAATTATGACATAGTGTATTTGGATGAAACCTAGATCAATGTGCACCACACAAATGAAAAGGAATTGCAGTCAGTGGAAGGAAAGATCAAGCGATACGTGCCCAGGAGTAAAGAACAACCCATGCTGGTAGTACTCATAATGGCTTACTACAGAATGCTGGACTCGTGTTTATATCAAAGCATACAGACAATAGGGATTATCATAAGGAGATTAATGGTAATATATTCAGAGATTGCCTCGAGAATACAGTGCTTCCATCCCTAGATATACCGTTTTGTCTAATAATGGACAATGCAATATATCACAATGTTGTTGCTCATGAAGACAAAATACCTACGGTACCGTACGTAAAGGAAGCAATAATGATATAGCTCCGAAGGGAAAGCATATCAATTGCTGAAACGTATTTCAAGCTAAAATTGTTGTCTCTTGTAAAACAGACACACACACACACACACACACACACACACACACACACACACACACACACACACACACAAAGCAATACATATCAAATCGACAAGTTGATAGAAGAGCCTAGCCATAGGTGCTTGAGAATTCCGCCATACCATTCTCATTTAAACCCTATAGAACTTGTGTGGGCAGCTGAAAATACTACATTCAAATTGTCTTACGTCAAGATAATAACCCAGTCTGCGCTATTAAATATTGATAAAAATTACAGGAAAAAAACGTGAGGACCATGTGTTGAAAGAGGAAGATGACTACTGGAGAAAGGATGGATTGAACTGTATAAAACCGAGAGCAGTTATCAACCTAGTTGAATCGTCCGACACAGATTAAGGTCCGGGCAGGTCGCAGACATTAACCCGCATTGCACCAACTGTTCAGAAGAATTGCAGGCCCTAAACATTACAGCATCGGCACAAACAATACAACTTGTCAATGGCAACAGTGATAAATTTTCAGTTCCGCAAGCCCTCAACCGTGACAAACACCTTACATTGAAATAAAACACTAAATGCATTGAATATCAACAGAAGAGTAATATTGCGGTGGCAAATGACATATTGTGGCATAACAGGAAACGTGACAACAAACACGTTGTCAGATGAGGGGACAACACACGAACATTCGAATCAATCTATAAACTTTAATGAAAATAGGACCAATATCTTGGCCGATAAGAAGGAAGCCCCCTACATAGATATTCACAACTATAGTCGCCGTTCAAAACAGGTAATCATGTTCAGTCTCTGAACAGTAAACAGCAGAGTAGACAACCTTTCACGAAGACTCAAAATGCTTCTGTCACCAATGTGCACGTGTGAACAAACTACACAGACAGCTGAATAGGTCCTTAAATATTGACAACTGATGTCTAAATTGCCGTATCATCCATGGCCTCTCCATACGCACATTAACGCACAGCTGTTTGGAGGCTTTCACGCACTCCATATAAAAAGCTAAATGCTTCCTAGTAACATGACTCCTTGTGTACACATTATTATCCAGCAGCTGAAGAAACAAGAGGGATATGAAAGATAAGGTAAGATATATATTTCTTCTACTTTCCTGTCCATATCCATTCAGATTTTCATATTTACCCCATGCCTCTTTACATGCTCTGCCTTTTCTTATATCACACTTTGCGCCCACTTCCATGCGAATCTGGATACGCCTTGTGTCGTCAGCCGAATTTACGTGCGTTACTGCAATAAAGTTTGTTAGCCTGAATTCACTACATTTTCGCCAAAACATCAAAGAAATGTTACCGATTTCCATTATTTAAGTTGCCTTTGGACCTATCAAATACATATTCCATGGGTTGAGGTAAGTATAAGACGGCAGGAAACATTTCATAACAATGCAACAGACAGTTTAAAAAAAGAATATGATCATGAATTAGGGCAATCATTTATGAACGGAAATAGACACAGCAACCAACTGTAGTAGAACTAGCTAAATTACATTTTGGAGAAAACGTGTGTCTAAAATTTCAATTGTAACATGCACAATAGATAACTGATGTACGAAAGATAGATGGTTGACAGCACTGAATGTAAGACAGGCCTGCGTGCCCAATTTGTGACCTTATACAAATAAATTTCGTTCGTTCCTTCGTGTTGTCTGTGTCTGTCTATCTGTACGTGTATATCTTCTATTTATCTAACACGTAAATCTTCTGAGTTGAGTTCTATTTTTAGGCTGTACATAAAAAGAGTATGTCGAGATTTGACGTTTATTCTTAAACAAGGTACTAATAGCAATTAATTTCCTATGATTTAATCATAGACGCTAATAATAATCATATGACGTGTCGATAAGCGTCGGCGGTCATGTTTCGCCATCTCACTCGATCACCAGAGTCGTGGATGAGCTCATTCTTCTTGTCTTGACCATGTCATGTGATCAAGCCATCCAGGTATTTACTTCTCTGCCTTCCCCTTGTTCTCTTCCCCTCGATCGTGCCAGTTGTCACCAAGTTCTCCAGTTTGTTTTTCTTCTCATAACGTGACCAAAACAATGTGACTGTCTACATGTAATTTATCTCATCAGTTTACGATCTTCATTTGTTTCTTTTAGGACTTGCTCATTGGTTTTCTGTCTGTCCATGGTATTCTTTGCATTTTCTTGGAAACCACATTTCCTCAGCCATCTTATGTTTTTCATCCTGTTTTCTGTTGTCCACGCTTCACATCCATACACAAGCACAAGTTCTATGTAGCACCTCAACACTCTTTTTCTCGTTGCAAATGACATCTTTAAATTGCTCAGTATGTTTGTCATCTTGCAAAAGGCTACCTTCGCCATTGTGATTCTTGTTCTAATCTGTCCAAGGCATCTCCCATAAGATGTTATGACTGTTGCGAGATAAATATATCGATTCACTTGTTTAATATTATTCCCATTTACCTGTATATTACATTGTGGTGTTTCCTTTTTCCTAGTAACGACCATAATATGTGTCTTCTTGCAATTTAATTCTAATCATTGTTGTTCGTTGAGACGGTAATATGTTCTGTTTATACCCGATGACATAGTAAACAGTCTTAATGTTTCAAGTAATGTGTAATCTATAGAAACAAATTCTCAAAGGTGGTTCATGAGATGTAGCTGTGCTTTGAAAAATTTTTTAAAATTCGAACACAAGGTATACAAATGTATTGTCATGTAATTACCTATCTGCCTTTACCCTTGTTCTTTACCTCTCATTCTTGCCAATTGTCACAAGTTTTAATGTTTATTTCTTGTCATAACGTGCCGAAAACATCTTGACTGTCCAAGTCCCTTTTCTCTAACCAGTTTCCGGTTTTCATTTGTTTCTTGTACGTCTTGCTCATTGGTTTATCTATCAAAAAGTAAATAATATTGCTAAATAAATAAATGCACATGAATTGATCGGCATCATAGCAGTAAAGTGCGGATGTCAAGACGAGAGGAATAATTCAGTCAGATATCGTCTATAATTTATCTTCAAACTATCTGTCTCTCGCCTGGAGTGTACATTCTGCCAGATTGTTTTTCGTTCATCTCTTGATGTTATCTTCTCGCTTGTATCGTTTTCTACCCGTCGTTCACTTGCCTTAAGCCTTACCCATCCTCCCTCCCCCAGGGTGGTTTTTATAAGAATCACAGAGATACACAACTCAAAATAACTGCTGATAGCTAGGGAATTAACGAGATTCGAACTGTTCGCTTTTAAATGGTCACAATTTTGATGAAGGAACATGTGCACTCCGACGCACTGCTAACTAAACAACTTTTTATTCAGCGTTATTGTGTCGTCATTTGGAGGCGGCAAGTTCGAATCTTGACATGCATAAACCCGAAGTTACCGTTATTAATTTTAAGAAAGACTCGATATGAAAGGACACGCTGTTCTGTTAGCTTTGCTACATAATATAACTCAACATAGATAGACCGCCGGACTCCCTGGCGAAGAGGTTAAGGACGTTGTTCGTACATTCACATATGAAACACAGCTCTGCGAGATTCCGCAGTTGATCGCATTCCGCAGGTTACTTACGGAGGTATTTTAGCCGGTCGCTCACAAAGCAATGGGAAACTACTGAACGTAAAACTTGCCAAGACATCAACAGCAGCTTAAAAATGATGGTGTTGACTGCAGTGTCTTGTAAATGGATATGCGGGAAAAAAAATAGGTAGACCAGATTTTAGACAATACAGATAGTACTCGTAAATTTCCGAAATGGAGACAAGGTATAAGACATATAAAGGGGAGATAAACATTAATATTTAAATTGCATTAAGGAAGGGACATAATCTTGATAAATTTACAAGCCGAGATAAATATAACTTTCCAACAAGGGGACACCAAAAATGTAAGTAAGTAAACAACATATACAAGGTCAACAACTGAGCTCAACAGATGAGCGCCATCTCTACTTAGACATATCGGGTGGTTAATTTTCACTGATAATGAAACGCAGATACATGAAATGCTAAACATAATTACAACAGAATATTCAAAAACGAAAAACGGTCTAAATGACAGAAAAACAAATTTAATGGTTATTATAAAGAAAAATTGTTGTCGCTATCCAAAGAGACGACAATCCGTATCATATTTATATCCTAAATATAACTGATTAGGTCATAGGATAATTAACCTGCGTCTGGGTTCGCACAACAAGGATTACAAGAATGCTAATTTGGGCACCAGATGAAAGGCGAATCACTTCCAGGGATATTCCCACGCCAAAGGAATTGTTCTAGAGACAGGAGGTGTTGCGACCAAACAGTCAAATTCGGCTATCAAAAATGTGTCAGGAGACAGTTGGTCAAGAACGGTAAAGGGATCACTGCATTCGTTCCCAATAACGGTTGTTTGAATTTCATTGAAGAAAACGACGAGGTTCTGGTGGCTGGTTTTGGTCGTAAAAGTCAAGTCGTCGGTGACATTCCTGGTTTCCGCTTCAAGATTGTCAAGTTTGCGAACGTATTCCTGCTGGACTTGTTTACGGGAAAGAAGGAGCGTCCAAGATTTAAAACATGTGGAATTAAATGGTCTGTATGAAAAATAAAACAACGATAACTATGATTTATCTGCTGATTGATTCTCGACATTTGGGGAAAAATCAAAGTGTAGTAATTTGCACTTGATATGGTCTATGCCACCAGCAGAACCAGTCGTGACAATGCCACACAGGGACGTGGAACCTTAAGAGGCAGCTCTTGACCTGGGGAACCGCCTACCTTTATTAAAACAGTTAAAAATAACTTCTCCGCTCAGGTTAAACTGTGCAGAGGTAATGGGTAACCAATAAAATAAAAAAAAAGAAGAGGAAAGAACAATATAATGCCCAAATGTAAGATCAGGAACCAATCTGAAACAAATCAATGTATTTAAGTATCTGGGTACTTTAATAACCGCAGATGGAAGCTGTATTTACTAAAATGTAGAATAGCCCAAGCTGGGAAGCCTTTAACAAGACGAAGAATATTATCTGCAATTTATGGTTGTCAATTGAGACATGGAGCAGGGTGGACATAATCGCCAGCACCACACAGTTATACGGAGAAGAAGTGTGCTATTAGTTGCATTGTAAAAGCCCCTTTATTGTGATTGCGTGTTGTATGGTATGTGCTATTGTCTACTCCCCACGTTTACATAAATTAGGTCTCTCTGTCAGGTAGAAATGTTAGCCTTAAAATAACATATAACATATAGGAGTCAGGTCTTAGTCAGATATGACTGAGCTACCGTATGACAGTAGTCGGTACTACCTGCTTTCTGTCAGCGCCGAATTTTGGGCGGCGCTTACCAAACCCGACACCCCACATTGTGCCAACGGCTTCGGGCGGAAGAGCGCAATTGGGAGGGTACTAGCCTTATCCTGGTGCGAGGAAATGCAACCCAAAGACAAAATAAGTCATGGCAGGGCAGACCAGGCCCTAAGCCTTGGTTGGCAGCTGGTCTAGGATCGAAGCTCCGACAGGCGGACAGTTAGAGCATTGCTTTGCTGATCCAGCAGCTTCTGCAGTTTGTCTTGTTCCAGATGTATAGATGTTAACTTTCCTCTGGAGTGAACTAGGCAGGCCGAGAGAGGGATCATGCTGCATGGGCAACACATGGTTTCTTTATTTTAGCCCAGGCTTTGTGCTATGGAGAGGTAAAGACAAAGAAGAAAATGATTGCAGATAAAGCACACACAGAGCGTGAGAGACGTAAGATGGTGCAAAATGGTGGAAATGACCATGTTTTCACATGCACCTACTGTGGGCAAACATTTGCAGCAAGAATTGGCCTTACCAGCCACACTCGCCACCGCCATGGATCGTAGTTATTGCCATATGACAGTTATTAAGCCTTTTTGAAGCACAATGTAGCAAACTATCGTCTGTCAAGACGGAAAGGTGCCAATGTAAAAAAAAACAAAAAACAAATAACATATCTATATGTAAAGAGGTTGCGGCGTAACCTGTACCTACTACGTCCTCATCCACTTCAGCAGAGCGAGTATAATCGGGCTTTATGCAGATGGAGACTTTTAGAAAATAAGTAATTAGAGAATTCTTAGCTGATTTTCCTTGGTTTAATGATAATGGTTTAATCTGTAGACATTTCTGATAAGGGTGAACAATCATCAGGACCGATAATCATGTGATACAACCTACAATTATTTTATCATATGTATATATTCCGATACGAACCTAAGGCCTATCCATGTCAGAAGCACTAGACTCGAACTCAGTAGTGGGTTGTACTCAATATTTAAACCTCAAATCCCGAAACAACCAAACAAATATATATATATATATATATATATATATATATATATATATATATATATATATATATATATATATATATTCAAAACAATGTTTTCCCGTAGTGAATTTGAATAACGAAGACACAAACAATAGATTACACGATTTATTGCCTGGCATATTTCGCTGCATCTCGTCAGGTACATACTGCAGAAATCACACAACTTACGTGAAATTAACTAGATAAATCCTTCAAATTGAAATATACACAATTCGCACAGTAATGTCACTTATCTACCACGGTAATTTTAAGCTGACTAACATGTCTTTCTGTTTACACAATTCTGGCTTGCGTTGATAGATCATAATTGCTTCTGCAAATTTTAACAAGCGAGTATTTTGTGTTCTAAACAACACGCGAAATGCAGGTCTCTTGGACACAACATGGCGACTGGCGACAATGTGCCTGCCGATTGAAGACGCCGGGAGCTTCCGGTGTGTCGGCTCCTCGTGGCTATCATCTCCTGTGTGTTGTATCTTGTTGACCCATTGAGGTATGTGTTCTGACACCCGTTTGTTAAGCTGTCTCTCCGTTCGACCAATGTAAACGGCCTGGCATCTACATGTGAATTGGTAAA
>JACEFZ010006070.1:0-13371 GCA_014155875.1 Cepaea nemoralis | reverse complement strand
GTTGCGAGAATTGTTTGAGAATAACGAGTATAGGATTGCGAGACTGATTGTATGCTATCAGAGTATGAAGGGGCGACATTTGTATATTCATGTGAATTACCGTCTGTGTATATATATATATATATTGTGATTATATCAGGTTCGCCTGAATTAAATAATAGAAATGTGTCACAGTGTGAACAGAATCTAACAAGCCGGTGATCAAGTAAAAGTGGTTTATTCTTTCATTGATGACAAAGCGTTGATCTTCTCAAGGGTCTGCTGTTCACTCCTCTCTAAGGCCGGATCTCAACTGCCCATACCAACCCAATACGTCACGATTGAGCATCTCTCCCCCTTTCAGTCTCAATGCTCAATCGTGCTGTATCTGTGTTTCCCACTAGATCCTAATAATACCCAATACTGTTACACCTCCCCATGTTAATTAAAGAATTTTCCTTTTAAAGGAAAAATCTTTACTCCTAATCCCCTTACTCTATTCCCTCTTTTTCCTTACTTCTCATAGTTCTTCTAATCTTTCCTAAAACTAACTCTAACTTATACGAATATTCAATTTCTTTAACTTTTTCCCCCTGCTATATAGTCAACCCCCTTCTTCTTCGTTTCTGGCCCTTCAACCAACCATAACATATTTACATATCTTTAATTACATTTCAAATTCAACTTTATATAATACATCATAACATCATAACATGTCTTCTTAAATACTCCTTCTCCACTTCAAGTAAGCAATCCGCTTTCCACTTCAAACGCTGATACCAACTCCTTATTCTTATTACCAATACTACTAATTCCCCACTTTCAACTAACCTGAAATCACTTTCATACGACAGGAAGATAAAGAATCGGTGGCCACCGGAATTTAAAAGAAGAAATAGAACTCTTTCAAAAAAAACAACATTCACCTAAATCACACACCCCTTTACACCCCTATGTTCTTTGAGAATTTATGCAATAAATTCTAAACCACTATATCTCCCCCAGTACCACTCATTATGGTAACAGTTTACGCTGCTATCTACAGCATCAATTACCAACCATCATCCAAAAATATTCTTCACTTCTAAGTGTCTATATAACAGACACTACCTTACCTCAACCTCACATAGTAATGTAAACCACAAAACACATCCCGAAGACACAATTAAAAAAAGTCTATTATCCCTTAAGACCTCCTCCAACACAACACCTCACATAACCTCATCACCTCTCTCATAATTAATCTTCTCCCATACCTCAATTATAAATTATCTCTTAATGTCCATTTCTTATGGGCATATTTACTAAAATGCTCCATTTATGCCGTTATCAACAGCAACCTAGTAACCTTTAAATCTCCCCACAACTTCGTAATCAACCCACTTATTACACTTAATACACCCAAAGGGATAAACATTTACATCTTACCCAGGCCATGTAACCCAATGCCTCTCTAAAATCTTCCACCTCTCAATTCATAATTCATGCCGTAAGCCACAGCAGCAAAAATAACCACTCATGTCTGTGACTGCTTGCAATCAACTTTATCTCAGTCCCTTTATTACGGACCCACAAACACCCCATGTCACTATGTCTCCCCAATGTTCATTTCTCATTTACACCCTAACACCCCCTTTATTATTATACTGTTATCCACAGTGTTTAGTCAAACATGGATCCAATTCATGTTTACTCTTTGTCTGGGGTAATTTTCTTATTCTTCTATAACCCCGCAATCTCGTGTATATCATGGTTCTTCTGAACCCCCGGAAACTATGTTCAAAACTTTTTTTCAGCTTTACCCCCCTGAATATATTCATTAATCTTTTCTTCTCCCATGTGGTTTCTAACCCCATGTATCTCTAAAGTTACCCCGTCTACAGTTTATAGCCATTTTAACCTTTCTACGCTGATTATTACAGCATCAAAATATCCATGAACTTCTTCTTCACAAAGAGAATGTGTCTCTCTATTAGTTTTCCGTAGTTTTATTAACTCTTTTCTGAACGAAGGGTCATAATTAAAGCCCCCTGTATTGTCTTTATTTCTAGACAAAAACCTTGTAAATTAAACATAACTACTATTTAACACACAAAACAGCGAAATAAAATCACAACAGGACATCAAATCCCCCCCAAATTTTTTTAACAATCATTTATGTTTCCCCGCAACTCAACTAAAAGTATGATGATGATAGTGATGATGATGGTGACGATGATTAAAATAATACGACATACATCCTAATCTATTTTAACTTACTACTACTGGTCTCTTTTACGGACCAGTAGTTTACACATAAAGGTCTACGAACACAATAACCCTATTCTAAAATAATAACAACCATTTTACAGGACCAAATTTTACATATGAGGCATTGAAAGCTCAATTTCAATAAACACAACTGTCTTCCCGCTAAAGAGAAGGTTTTCAAAAAAAAATATAATTCACTTAGAATTAACCACGTAAAGTGACCCAGCAACATTGGCCTCCTTTTCTAACCAATGTAACACCTATCTATTTAGCCAAGTCATGTATAACAAAACAACTCCATACCAAGCATAAATGCCAAAATACGTATATACATATATACAAATATCTATCTGTTATCTACAGAGTATCATAATGCGGAACCATACTTGTTCCCCTCAACCAAAATCACTACTCAACAACTGACCGTTCCTTTTTCTGGAAGTCAAACATTGATTATCTCCCCTCACAATTTTCTATCTTGTTCCAGCCTCACTCCTAATACGTCATCACATCTAAAATGTCCTTTTAAGCCATGACTGTAAACTACAGGTCGACTCACTTTATCCATTACCAATGTGGCGACTATCTCAACATTATCTCACTGTACCAGCAGTCATCTATTCACTTATTAATTCACCTGTGGCTCGGATTTTTACCAAGCATCAGTACAATTTCTTAATCAATATTACCGTTATCTACGGTATTTCTATCCTCCTACGTCCAACACAAACTTGGTCTATTTATTATAGACCTCTCACCAAAACAACTAATTCTACTTCTAATTTCATTTTCCTGCATCAGTACTTTCTGTATCTCACCACCATTACCTCAAATCTCTCCTACCCTTTTCATATCGTGACTATAATCAAACCAATCACTCTTATCGGAACACCTTTTCTAACATTCATTTACCTCCTCTTGTTTACCTTCGTATCTTTCACTCCTATTTATCGGGATTCTTTCAGAACAGCAACTCTACGCCACTTATAACCAACAGCAGACCTCCCTTTCCTCGTTTCTCAGTCTTAGGCACTCTTGCTTCGCCATTTTCCTGTCAAGAATACTAAACATTCAGAATGTTAATTCAGCATATAACCTCCATAATTTCCTTCCAAGATCACACATTCCAAACAAAAGATATCACCCTTTAGCACAAACAAAAACAGAGGCGACGACTATAACTAAAAAAAAACAACCAACAAGCATTCAGCTAAACTAAAACGCAACAATTGACATTGACAACAGGTGTAACAAGGCTATTCAATTCTCTGGACTTATCAAGCACTCTTCTCATATTCACAGACAACGACACACAACACGACAACCTAACGTGTCCCTACTATTTTTATTTAAAAAAAACCTCAGACGCCACTTCAACATTCCAGCAACCATTCAGCACAATCTACACGTATTGATCTCCTCTACACACATTGACACAAGACATATTAACGCCACTCTTACATTTAATCTACGTATTTCACTCAGGCGATTTCATCACATCTCTCTCCTACTTCCTTCATCACGACGAACACCTGTCCGACTACAGTTATACTCACGTATGAACAACGCATAACCAGACGAATTAATCTAGAGGACTTTCTCAATTCACTGCTTTCTTATATCTCTACTCCTATACGAAGGTCAGACCCTATACATGACATTTCGCAACTTATATTACTTTCACAGCACTATCTACTATCTCTTCAAAACAAACTTCATTCCAACAGATCACTAAGCTCGTAACTTATCATTCTATACTTCTCCACACACAACAACTTTCTTCTTTCTCCTCAAGCACGACGTAACTCGTATTTTTCAAGCATCCACTTCTACAGTCTATTATTTTTATTCTCACGTTCAACTGGCTATTTTATACACAGGATATTCAGTACTTCCTCAATCTATATCTCCTTACCAGCCAGTCTCGGTTCACCTATCAACAATACTATTCTTTCTTCCCAAACCAACAAACAAAACTATCTCGGACATCACGTCATAGCTCTGAGTCAAACTATTTCTAACACGAAGATTCATACTTAATTTATCTCTCACCCTCTACTAATTCTGTCCTGAATCTAGCCTATTTTACTTAACATACTCTCCTTACATCGTAACCAAACAGACGATATGATGTCCTGTATTACGTAATCCACGTGGAATATCATTTGCCGTACTTCCTTATCCTCAACACCACTATCACCTACCTTGTACCATGCTACCCCAAAAATTTCATCTGTCTCATACAGCTATACTCTCAAACCGGAATTCTTCTCATAAGCCAAAACTATTTCATTTTCCTTCTTCACCCAGGGAATTTTAACCGTTATATAGTGTGTCCAAATTAAACACTTCACTGTCTTTCAATACATTCACCCGTCTTTCAGTTATAATGTCATCTTCACTATCTGTTGTCAACTTATTAAAGTACTTCAGGTCTTAAGGTCCTAAGGTCTTCTATTTTTACTTAAATCACTTTCTGTCGTTGAATAAATTCCCGCTACCTGTCTACCACTATTCTTCTTCTTAAATGAGTTCCTTCTATATCCTATATTTGCGTCAGTCTGCTTCACTGTTTTCCTGTGTACCTTACTGTAACGTTTATACCTTCCCATCTCGTCTTCAGATGACACACTAATAATAGTTCCATCATCAGACTCGTTATAGTTTACTGCAAACACGTCGGCTCTATTCCTATAGTCGTCCCTAAAACGTCTGACTTTCTTTCTCTTCCTCGGTCTTCGTCCCTTAGCCTTTCCTACTGTCTTGTCATACAAACCAGTATTTTGTTTCAAAGAGTCACTACCCAAAACTCTGTCCGTCTGTCTACCAGCAACTACTCCATATGATGGAACATCACGCCTCGATTCAGGACCTGCCCGTAGTGTAACACTCTCCTTCTCCGAATCATCTGTAATAATATCTGATTCAGCATCACTATAATATTCAGCTGTGGGAATATCTTCTCCGTAGCTTGAACTCTGACAGCTAATATTCCTACACCATCTGGGAACTAGTTTCTTGTCTATGTCTGAATAACTTGACATGGCACTACCTCTATTTACAACCATACTAACACTTTTCTTTATTGACTTCCTTTCGTCCTTGGTCCTTGTCTGTCCATCTTTCCTAACTTCAACCTTGTCTCTCTTAGTCAAATGAGTTGGTTTTGACTGAGTCTCTATTACAGTCCGTTTGAGTTCCCTTTGTTATCTTGCTGACTGATTGTACCTGAGTCTGCGTACTACTTTCTATCGTATTACTTGCTTGTGTCTGTGTCTCTCTATTTCTTTTCTTTACTAACCCCGTCGTCTTCTTTTCCTGTCTACTAGTTCACATTCGCAATCATTTTAGGATTAGTCTGTATTTTATTTACAGGTTCAACTCTGTCTCTTACACCTGAGTTTAGATATTGTCTTTGTCTTTGCTCCAACCAGTCGTCACGTCTTTTTCTGGCAGTTGCACTGTGAAAGGGCCAGTTCCATGATTTCCTTGAAAAGTTTCTCTCATGCCCATTTTTGTATTTATAACTACTATACCAGTCCAACCTTTCACTATTTCGTCTGTTCTCACTGTCATAACCATATTGTCTTCTGTCTTATTAAGCACGGCTGTCTCCTGTTATTCTTTTCTACTCTATTACCGTCTACCACAATTCTATAAGGGTCTTGTCTAATCGTTTTGTTCTTCAATATTTTCAGAAAATTCTCTACTTCCGTAATTGACATCTTTAATTCTCCTAACCATGTGCTAACCCGTTGTAACTCCCCGCACAAGAAATTCATATTCAGTTCCTTTGAAATATCTATCCAGCTGAAACAATATTTTCACTTCTTCTTCTGTATACTTCTTTGGTACCTGGGAAAAAAAACTTATCCTGAGTTCAGCTGAAATATGTGCTGTGCTGAGTCTTCTAAGCTGCAATATTTATACAAGTAACCAATTTCATTTTTGTAATTTCTTAATGTAACGTCAAAACTTGTGCTCAGGTGTTCTGTTCCGCCATGCTGAAAAAATACTGAAATATTTTCTATATATATCACCAAATCAATTTCACGGTCGTACTTAACTAAACCAACTATATAATTCACACAAGAGAAGTGTTCAATTAGTCAATTGTACTTATGCTCGTTATCGGTCAGAATACGCCAGGAGTTTTGTTCTGCCATTCTGAAATATTCTAAAATAGAGCACGAAACACAATTTCAATTTCTTAATTTTTAAAGAGCACAATTCGCTTATTTTATAAAATTGTTCAGTTACTTACTATGTTTATATAATACAGAATTTTACCCTGAATCTGTTTCGTTGTTCAAGGAATCACTTTTCTTCGACTCGCCGTCATATTCGAACACTCGGAGCCTGCATCATCGGAGCTGTCCATCAGTTGCGGAATTCAGGTAGCTGAGTTTAGGTAGACGGAGTTTAGGTAGCCTGTCTCTTCCTCTCAGGTCACTTCTCATGGGCTGCCAGAAAATCTTCAACCCCTGGTTGGGTCCCGACCAGCTTGTTTGTCTTTGTCTTCACCCCGGGTGGGGTACATCATCGATGTCTTGATAGGGTCTTAGTAATAACGAGGCCCCAAAAAATTATCAGGATCAGCCGAGGTCCAGTGATTATTGACTGTTTCAAGAACTTATGGCCTGATCAACGAATTAACGAAGACTTTTTCATGCTGTCCTGAAAATTCATGATTAGCTCCTTAACTTTGAGCCTGGAAGAGTTTTTGACTTTTTTTTTTTTCTCTGAGCTACAATGTTCAACTTGAATTGCTGATTTGCCCAAACTCTCAGGATAGGATCACTCCTGGTCAATTAGAACGATGTAAGGCAGCGGCTTTGATGGCTCTTGAAACGTAAAAATTCAGGCACCGTTCATGTTAAGCCTGTTGCTAACAATCAAACTGCAGAACGACGACGGCCATAACAAACCTCCTGCACTGCGAACTCTGCAAAATGGTTGGTATAACAAGCTTCCTGTCGCTACTTTGACCGTTATCTGAAGTCTTAAAAAAGACTTACAAAGGACCACTCCTGGGCGAGCTTTTGGCCTCTGTATTCAGATACAACTACCATTTACATATTTGTGGCCATCTTTTGGTGCGCCTATTATCAGGTTCAGTAATTGTTCTCTAACGTGCCGCTAGTATTTTTATTGTTTAGTTCTTGAACTTCTCCGCGATGTTATTCGTCCTGACTTCGCATTGTTTTTCTCATGTGACTATCTTCAGATTCGTATCCTGGTCACATGCTCCATAAACGATCCTGTCACAGTGTGAACAGAATCTAACAAGCCGGTGATCAAGTAAAAGTGGTTTATTCTTTCATTGATGACAAAGCGTTGATCTTCTCAAGGGTCTGCTGTTCACTCCTCTCTAAGGCCGGATCTCAACTGCCCATACCAACCCAATACGTCACGATTGAGCATCTCTCCCCCTTTCAGTCTCAATGCTCAATCGTGCTGTATCTGTGTTTCCCACTAGATCCTAATAATACCCAATACTGTTACAAATGCCATACGCGCAATTGATGTTTCTTTGAGTGCGTATGACGGAGCGGAGTGCCTGTGTGCGAAGTGAGACGTTGACAGTTGTTTTTTTTTAAAAACATTATTATCAAATGGTATGGGTAGTAGTAGGGGACGCTGTATTTGATTATATTTTCTGGATTGACCTCGCTGGATTGACCCCAATCCAGCTTGGTCTCGCAGCCGGGGCAGGTTGGGTATAGGTCATATCAAGGTCTTACCTAAGGGCGATAATTCTAAGAAAAGACATGTTTCTAAGGGCATATAACTATTGAGTGGGTGTATAATACTTTAACTTACTATAAAAATAAAATACAAAATACAAAAAATAAAAGACAACCCGGCGCGGGGCTAGGGTTGGCAAGCGGGCGTGGTCGGTCGTCATATGGGTTACAGCTCTTCAAATGAAAACCTTAAAAAGGTTAAAAAAAAAGGTCGGTATTATTGGTTGTAGTGGGTATGGCTTAGTTAAATTTGTTGTTAATGGATGGATGAGTGGTGGAGTATCTAGATAAGTGCTTCCGAATATATATCATTATATGGGTTACAGCTCTTCAAATGAAAACCTTTCAAAAGTAAAGATGGTTGGTATTACTGGTGTAAGTGGGTATGTTTTGATCATCCTTTACAGGACATCGCTGTCAACATCAGCATCTTTCAGCTGATTGTTGATTTCTTGGCACGATTATACTCAGTAGTTTGCCATTGCTTTCTAAGCGATGGTTCCATACTCTCATAAGTCACTGACACGACTCTAACCGCTTCCAATTCTCGTGTGCTCACGTCAACCACGAGAGTATTCGGGGTTACCTAGAAAGCTGCTAGCTCCTTGACCAGGAAGACCGGCTGTAGTGGGTATGGCTTAGTGAAAATCGTTGCCAAGGGGTGGATGAGTAGAGGAGAATCTAGAGAATTGCTTTCGAACACTATCATCATGCAGTATTAAATAAAAACGTAGAAAGTCAAGATGTCGGTTAGTACTAGTTGTAGTGGGTATGGCTCAGTGATATTCGTTGCTAAGGGGTGGGTGAGTGGAGTAGTAGCTACATAAACGCTTCCGAACACAATCATCATACGGTATCAGATCATTAAATGTAAATCTTAAAGAAAAAAGTAAATATGGCCGTCAGTGTCCCCGTGGGTGCCAGGCTCGAATACCAGTTAGTGGTAGAAGAAATATTGATTATGTTTTTTAAATAGTTGTGATGGTGAGATCTGGTGTTATTAATCAGGCTATGTTTAGAAAATGAGATGTTGTGTGCAGGGGTGACGACTGTGTCTAATTGGTACCCCAGAAGCCGAAGAGGTGACAGGTTCGAATCTTGGTACTTTGTCGTTGGTAAGATTACCAGTCATCAGCGTGTAGGGGGTTGTCTATTTGGTCAAACGGGTTAGGGTTAGGGCCGCCTTGTCCGGCTGTGTCGCCATAGTCACAAGTTCCACCGCCAATGACAAACTAGTGCAGGCGATTTCACCATTGGACCTACACTTAACAAAATATAACATAACATAAAATCACCAGAACACAATATGTCTATAAACTACGCCAGCTGTTACCCCCTCCCCCTCCACCCCAGCAAAAAAATCAATAATACACAACCCTGTGCATATGACTAATCCATTAAGCCGTCGGATTATCTCCGTCATAATAAATGAGGTCGGGGCAAGTAATAACACGAGACATAATTGCAAACACGGGAATATACCCTATGTCGACTAATCCCGGGGACTATCTCGGCTGTTACAAATGGGTCGGGAAATTAATAACACTCAACATAATTGCAGGTAGGGGACCCTTTTATTCGACGGCTCAATAATGCTTTGCCATACATATTTCTTAGTTTGTCCTTACTTTTATCTATTTTATTACTTCGGTCGACATATTTCTTGATTCGTTTAATATATTTCCTTACTTCGGTCGACATATTTCTTGATCTGGCTGACATTTTCCCCTTATTGGGTGACATATATTTCTTACTTTGGCCGACATATTTTCCTACTTTTTATAAGTTTGGTCTAGCTATTTCGTAAATTGGCCTACGTTTTTCCTAATTTGGGTAATACATTTTCCTATTTCGATCGATATCTTCATAAATTTGGATTACATATTTATAAGTTTGGATGAAATAATTATTTCTTTGGCCACCGTTTTAATAGTATGGCTAACATTTTTTCTTACTTTTTCGTAATTTGGCCAACATTTCTAATAATTTGTCAGTCATATGTTCTTATTTGTGTGATGAAGTGATACATAGAATCAGTACTTTTGTCTGGGTGTGAAACATAGAACATTGAGCAGACAAGCTGAAAAACATATATTGCCATTGGAAATAGTTGTCTGGGGAAAGTTGGAAATACCCCTATGGACAGGTAGAAAAATTAATAAAAGTGTAAAATGCTTGATTTGAGCCGTGACACCTTCACTGGTCAGGCGAGCTCGTGAAGGTCAGGCGAGTTCGTGAAGTGAAGTGTCATGTTACATGAGATGCCTAATGTCAAGCCCGGATAGCTTGTTGTGTTCGTGTGTACTATCATACAGTTTATAAAAGGCGCTAACCACTCGTCGTTGTATAACCCGGTAACTGTTACGTACAGATACGGCTTCCCTTAGCCTAGCTTAGGCGCTCACAGTTCTCCTCTATGACTATGAGAAAGGCTTAGTCGAACAATGTGATGACTTGTTTACACGCCAGTATGTTGCTTTCGAGACCGGTATATGTTGTATTGAGGGCTGGATGTTCTTTGATGTTAATCGGTGACCCTAGGACGACACGGACATATAAAAGCGAGAGAGAAGTGCGATCATTTCACCCTTCCGATGCTATGATGACGAGGAAACGGCATTACTCCCAAAACATGGTGGTCATCTCCAAATAATACATGGCAATAGAATAAAACAAACACCATAACAGACACATAGACACTATACCAATTATGTAAGACAAAACAGGTCTGATACAGTATACATAATAGACGCTTTCCAAAAATACTACACATAGCAATAGGCAGTGGTAAATGGGCATACACAAATACCCTATTAAATAGCCGTCGAATAAAAGGGTCCCCTTCCTGCAATTATGTTGAGTGTTATTAATTTCCTGACCCATTTGTAACAGCTGCGATTGTCCCCAGGATTAGTCGACATACGGTATAATCCCCTGTTTGCAATTATTATCGTATTATTACTTGCCCCAACCTCATTTATAACGACGGAGATAATCCGCAGGATTATGGGTTTAGTTATATACACAGGGTCGTGTATTATTGATTTTGCTGTAACAGTTGGCGTAGTTTACGGACATATTGTGTTCTGGTTTTGTATGTTATATTTTGTTACGTGTAGGTCCAATGGTGAAATTGGCTGCCCGTGTTTTTCGTTGGTGGTGGGTCTTGTGGCTATGGCAACACGGCGGGACAAGGCGGCCCTAACCAATTATTATCGTATTATTACTTGCCCCGACCTCATTTATAACGACGGAGATAATCCGCAGGATTAGGGGTTTAGTTATGTACACAGGGTCGTGTATTATTGATTTTGTTGTAACAGTTGGCGTAGTTTACGGACATATTGTGTTCTGGTTTTGTATGTTATATTTTGTTATGTGTAGGTCCAATGGTGAAATTGGCTGCCCGTGTTTTTCGTTGGCGGTGGGTCTTGTGGCTATGGCAACACGGTGGGACAAGGCGGCTCTAACCATAACCCTTATGACCAAATAAACACCCCCTACTCGCTGATGACTGGTAATCTTACCAACGACAAAGTACCGAGATTCGAACCTGTCTCCTCCACGGCGTCTGGGGTACCAACTAGACACAATCGTCACCCCTGCACACTACCTCTAAACATAGCCTGATTAATAACACCAGATCTCACCATCACAACTATTTAACAAAAACAATCAATATTTCTTCTACCACTAGACCCCCCCCCCCCCACTGTGATTCGAACCTGACACCAACGGGGACACTGGCAGCCATCTTTACTCTTTTTCATAAGATTTACATTTAGTGATCTGCTACCGTATGATGATTGTGTTCGGAAGCGTTTATGTAGCTACTACTCCACTCACCCACCCTTAACAACGAATATCATTAAGCCATAACCACTACAACCAGTATTAGCCGACATCTTGATGTTTTACGCTTTTCGTTTATACCGTATGACAATAGTGTTCGGAAACACTTATCTGGATACGCCACCACTCACCCACCCTTAACAACGAATTTCACAAAGCCATACCCACTATAACCAATAATACTGCCATCTTTACTTTCTTAAGGTGTTCGTTTGAAGAGTTGTAACCCGTATGACTACCGACCAACCGATTGACCGACCGATCGCGCCCGCTCGCCGACCCCAGCAACGCGCCTGGTTGTCTTTTAATTATTATTTCTTGTATTTTTTATTTATGTTATTTTTACAATTAGTTAACATATTATACACCCACTCAATAGTTATCTGCCCTTAGAAACATGTCATTTCTTAGAATTATCACCCTTAGATAGGACCTAGATATGCCCCCATACCCAACCCACCCTGGCTGCGAGACCGAGCTGGATTGGGGTCAATCCGGCGAAGCCAATCCAAAAACTATAATCAAATACAACGTCCCCTACTACTATGGGTGCCGGTCGTTAAGAAATAAATGGCAAACTACTGAACGAAAACTTGCCCAGGAATCAAGAACAGCCAACAATGCTGGGGTTGACTGTTACGTCCTGTAAAGGATATGCAATAACTTTTTTATCCTGCTGATACCTTCGTGCGAAAGAACGTGTCTATTCGACGTCCACTCGCCTACTGTGTCGATCATCATCGTCATCATCGTCATCATCGTTCACTTCTGCCGTCAAACGTCGTGGGAAGGAATAATTTACGCTCCAGCGCCCGATGGGCGGCACTGGATAGTGTCATTCCGTGTGATTCTATAATGTCTTTGATGTCGTCAATCAATGTTCTTCTTGGACGTCCTCTTGGTCTCTTCGCAGATGATCTTTGATGTAGGGCCAGTGATGGTAGTTGATGGTGTTGCATTCTAACGACATGACCAAACCACTTGATCCTCTGTCTTTCAATAAATGTGGCACAAGGTGTTGATCCCACAGTCTTGTCTAATAACACCATTTCTTACTTGGTCTCGGACTATTAAGTTGGCAACTCTCCTCAGGCATCTCATCTCACAGATGTTGATTTTGCGAAAGTGTGATTTGGATAAAGTCCAAGTTTAAGATTGGTAGCATAGGGTTGGTGTGAATGTGCTGTTTATTATCGTTGTGTCGATACTTGCCGTATTGGAAGTTCTGTTCCTGGCTGAGAGGCTGCTGGGTATTTTCTCTCTCATTGTGTGATGTTACTTGGTATATTCAACGGTATCTTCCATTTGTGGGACGGTGTTTGATATATTCCACTTATTTTGCTGTGACAGTCTTTAAAATATTCCTTGCTTTTATTCTTTCTAACGGTGTAATGTGGGTCTTTCTGATCTTTAATGTGACATTTCGTGTTTAAAATATGTGACTTTCTGTTCTTTAATGTGATGATGTGTATCATATTCTGGTTTTTACTATGGTGTTTATTATATTCCTACTATTCTTTAATAAAAGGAAACGGAAAAAAAA